>SJYR01002116.1:8152-20596 GCA_006410655.1 Kobus ellipsiprymnus | reverse complement strand
AGTTTTTTAATTGCTCCACACTAACTAGAATATTTTCTAAAATAGAAGCTTGCTTTTTATTAAAAGAAAAAAAAGTAAGCAGGGGTGGGAGACAAAACTGATCACAATTACTGTGAAATAAAATCGAACACTTTTTAGAATTTTTTAAATTGTAATTTCAGGGTCATAAATGAAAAAAGATAAAGTGAAACATTTATTCAACAAATATTTACTGTAACTACTGTGTACAAAATGAACAAAAGATTTTGTACTTTAAGCAGACTGGATGCTCACCTGTTCAATCTCTTTGGTTTTTGTTGCTATTGCTTTAGAGCGACTGGTTAGCTGACTGTCTTCGAACAATTCTATGCCATCTGTTGCATTTGACTCAGGTTCTACTGGATGGTCAATGAACAATGGTGCTGTGGATCCCGCCTTTAGAAGAAATTAGAAATCTTTCATTACTTTCTTAAAGGACATATAGCATTTTAGCGGACTACTAATAAACACTAACTGGCAGATTATCCCAAGAGAAAACACTAAATTTGATCTGTTATAAGAAAAGAAACACTTTTAATTTTGTTATGCATAATGAACATATGAGAGTTTTCCAGGTGGTGCAGAGGTAAAAAAAGCCGCCTGCCAATGCTAAAGATGCAAGAGATGTGGGTTCGATTCCTGGCTCAGGAAGATTCTTTGGAGTAGGAAATGGTAACCCATTCCAGCACTCTTGCTGGGAAAATTCCATGGACAAGGAGCCTGGCAGGCTACAGGCCATGGGGTCACAAAGAGTTGGACCTGACTGAGCACACATACACATAATGAAGATGTGTGAGGAGGATTAAAGAGGAAATTCTGGCTGCTTTTTAAATTATACATAGGACAAAGCCTCTAGGCTTATTCCACTCCAAAATTAAATTTCATACTATATTAAGACAGAGCTAGAAGGTTTTGTCCTCTAACAATTTCTTAAGCAACTTAATTAAGAAACACAGAAGAACAAAGTTCAACTGGAAGAGAGAAGTGTGAACAAACATAAACAAAATAAACAGAAACATGGAAAGGGACTCTACTTCCAGAAGTTAAAAACACCATTCCTCCTGTAGCCTAAGAATTATTGAAATAACTGAAAACAACTCCAACCAGCAGTAATAATTACTTCAACAATACTGCAACAGTTCATTAATGAGGAAATAATCCCACAAAAATCCCAAGGTCAATTATTTTACTGTCTAAAAATACTTTTGTTGAAAAGAGAAAAACTAAATAAATGAAGGAAAATTATTAGGGAATGAATAAAGTAATGAATAGAGAAACTACTCATTAGTTTACTTAAAAATTTGTTCTATGATAAATGCAAGCACAGCTCAATGAACACTGGATATATCAATGAAAGGAACAGACAAAAGTTCTTGCTTTCATGGAGGTTGCAGTAAGCAGTAGTTTGGAAAGAGTAAAGTTTGAGTTAATATATTTTAGTTGGGTGGGAAGGGAGGGAGAAAATAAGAAACTTGTACTTATTACTGTTGTAACTGAAGTAGCAACAAACAGCAGTAGGTTTAAAAAGTCACAAGATATATACTAATTAGTGGTATTTTTCATCAGTAAGAGTAGTCACATTTCAATGCCTAGTGTGTTGTACACTGCCACAACCTCTTTAGAGATTAACTTGGCAGTATTTATCAGAATGTACCACATATACTTTGCACTCGGCACCTTCACCTTTAAGAACTTAATTTACAGATAAAACACGTGCAATAAATGCTACGATATGGCTGCCACCAATAGCAAGTGGTTGAAAACAATCTAAATGTTCATCAAATAAATTATGCACTGTCTAGAACCAAGGAATACTAAGAAATCATAAAAAAAAAAAACAAAACACCAGTCTACATTTACTACATAATGTATCCAAACTTTTCTCCTGGCAAGGCCTAAAGGTCATTCCCCGTAAATACACAGCCAATTGTGTCCAAAACAAAAGGGAAGAAAGAAATATGGGTGTTTATGCATTTATATGAACAAACTATTTCCATAAGGATATTATCTCTGGGGAAAAAAATGATAGAAGAGACAGTCTCAATAGGAATAACTTAGAAGAAACTGTACCTATTTCAATGCCATTTGAATTTCTGACACATGTATGCATAATCTACTTTTTTAAAAAACCTGGTTTTTACAAGTCTGAGTTACATATCTTAAGGGATTTAAATTTGAAGTATATGAATCATTTAAGGGGAGAGGATTCTGGGAAGATAGAGTAGAAAGCACTAGCAATCTGTCTCCCAACCTACACAAAAACTACACTGGCAGAATTTGTCTGATTTAAGTACTATGAAACTCTGGACTCTGCTGAAGCCTTGTCCCATGCAGAGGAAGATAAACTGAGATTACATCCAGCTCTCAGCACAGTAGCAGCTGGCCATGTCCCACTCTGAGCCACTTGGCAGGGAGCTGTGAACATGTTCCTAGAGCAGCTTACACATAGCCTATGGGATCAGGTTGGGCAAAAAGCACCCCATCCTCCAAAGAGAAGGGAACTAACTGTGCTCCAATCACTGATTCTTGCTTCTGATCAAGAGGTGCAGACAAAGAGGTGAACAGCCATTGTTACTGTACCTCCCCCATTGTTGCAAGCCCCACTTACTTTGGCTGAAGTGCCTTCCTGGGTGTGTAAAGGCCAAGCACCCTACCACCTCCCTCCCTTCATTCTTCATGTTTCTTCTTTTGGGAGTCAGACATTAAAGATAAGGATGTTTATTTCAAAACAAGTGTATACATGGGTGAAGACAGAAAGTAACTGGGTATACCAAGGGAAAAGCTCAGAAAGAACTGAGAAGCCTTTAAAAGTTTTCCCCTCAGGCTGATCCTCAGTACAGAAACAGTGGCCAACAATAAAAGACGGTAACAAATAACAACTGAAAACCCCCAGCCAGCCCTAGAACAGAGGGAGAACGTGACTGTCAGAGATTCCACACTGTCAGAATCAAACACCCAAAGTGCACCAAAAAAATTATACAAAGAAACAGCAAAGTATGGTTTATTCAAAGAATTAATCAACAGAAACTACCCAAGAAAAAGACCTGAGAGTACACTGGGCAAAAACTTTTTTCAGAGCTAAGAAGATCAATAATTACAACAAAAATGCACTAGAGTGATTCAAACGAAGAAGAAAGAATCAGTGAACTTGAAAAATAGGACAACAGAAATTATCATCTGAATGACAGGGAGAAAAAACAGTGAAGAAAACTGAACAGAGCCTAAGGGATTTGTGCGGCACCATTAAGTGGATCAATATACTAGACTGGTACAAAACTAACTGCAGTTTCAGACCATGAATTTTAAATCATTATAACTAGGCTCAGACACATCTTTATTAACCAAAATAGGAACATTACAGTCAACACATTTTTGCCAACAAGAAATAAGTTTGTTTCCTGTAGCATAAAAAAACCAAGCTTTAGGATTTGATGAACTCTTGGAAAGTATTTTCTTTTTTTTGTTTTATTTTTATTTTTCATTTTTTTTAATTAATTAATTATTTTGTACTTTACAATATTGTGGAAAGTATTTCCTGCCTCCTGCTAGTAGTAGAGACATTTTCTCTGCCAAAAGTTCTCAAGATGGTTGAAGGAATGGTAGTCAGTTGGCAAGAGATAGGTAAATATGGCAGATGAGGCAAAACTTTGTAGCCCAATTCGTTCAACTTTTGAAGCACTGGGAATGCAATGTGTGGCCAGGCGTTGTCATAGAGGAGAATGGGGCCCATTCTGGTGACCAATGCTGGTGGCAGGCATTGCAGTTTTTGGTGCATCTCACTGATTTGCCAAGCATACTTCTCAGATGTAATGGTTTCATCAGAATTTAGAAACCTGTGGTGGATCAGACAGGCAGCAGACCATCAAACAATTGACCTTTTTTGGGTACAAGCTTGGCTTTGGGAAGTGTTTTGGAGCTTCTTCTCGGTCCAGCCACTGAGCTGGTTATTGCTGATTATTGTACAAAATCCACTTTTCGTCACAAGTCACAATCCGATTGAGAAATGGTTCGTTGTTGTTGTGTAGAGTAAGAGAAGACAACATCTTGACATGACAATTTTTTTGGTTTGTGGTCAGTTCATGAGACACCCACTTACTGAGCTTTTTCACCTTTCCAATTTGCTTCAACTACCAAATGACTGTAGAATGGTCAACACTGAGTTTTTTGGCAACCTCTCATGTAGTTATAAGAGTATCAGCTTTGCTGAGTGCCCTCAGTTGGTCACTGTCAACTTCCAGTGGCTGGCCATTATGTTCATCTTCAAGGCTCTTGTCTCCTTTGCAGAATTTCTTTTTTTTTTTTTTTGGTGCTGTGGATCCCGCCTTTAGAAGAAATTAGAAATCTTTCATTACTTTCTTAAAGGACATATAGCATTTTAGCGGACTACTAATAAACACTAACTGGCAGATTATCCCAAGAGAAAACACTAAATTTGATCTGTTATAAGAAAAGAAACACTTTTAATTTTGTTATGCATAATGAACATATGAGAGTTTTCCAGGTGGTGCAGAGGTAAAAAAAGCCGCCTGCCAATGCTAAAGATGCAAGAGATGTGGGTTCGATTCCTGGCTCAGGAAGATTCTTTGGAGTAGGAAATGGTAACCCATTCCAGCACTCTTGCTGGGAAAATTCCATGGACAAGGAGCCTGGCAGGCTACAGGCCATGGGGTCACAAAGAGTTGGACCTGACTGAGCACACATACACATAATGAAGATGTGTGAGGAGGATTAAAGAGGAAATTCTGGCTGCTTTTTAAATTATACATAGGACAAAGCCTCTAGGCTTATTCCACTCCAAAATTAAATTTCATACTATATTAAGACAGAGCTAGAAGGTTTTGTCCTCTAACAATTTCTTAAGCAACTTAATTAAGAAACACAGAAGAACAAAGTTCAACTGGAAGAGAGAAGTGTGAACAAACATAAACAAAATAAACAGAAACATGGAAAGGGACTCTACTTCCAGAAGTTAAAAACACCATTCCTCCTGTAGCCTAAGAATTATTGAAATAACTGAAAACAACTCCAACCAGCAGTAATAATTACTTCAACAATACTGCAACAGTTCATTAATGAGGAAATAATCCCACAAAAATCCCAAGGTCAATTATTTTACTGTCTAAAAATACTTTTGTTGAAAAGAGAAAAACTAAATAAATGAAGGAAAATTATTAGGGAATGAATAAAGTAATGAATAGAGAAACTACTCATTAGTTTACTTAAAAATTTGTTCTATGATAAATGCAAGCACAGCTCAATGAACACTGGATATATCAATGAAAGGAACAGACAAAAGTTCTTGCTTTCATGGAGGTTGCAGTAAGCAGTAGTTTGGAAAGAGTAAAGTTTGAGTTAATATATTTTAGTTGGGTGGGAAGGGAGGGAGAAAATAAGAAACTTGTACTTATTACTGTTGTAACTGAAGTAGCAACAAACAGCAGTAGGTTTAAAAAGTCACAAGATATATACTAATTAGTGGTATTTTTCATCAGTAAGAGTAGTCACATTTCAATGCCTAGTGTGTTGTACACTGCCACAACCTCTTTAGAGATTAACTTGGCAGTATTTATCAGAATGTACCACATATACTTTGCACTCGGCACCTTCACCTTTAAGAACTTAATTTACAGATAAAACACGTGCAATAAATGCTACGATATGGCTGCCACCAATAGCAAGTGGTTGAAAACAATCTAAATGTTCATCAAATAAATTATGCACTGTCTAGAACCAAGGAATACTAAGAAATCATAAAAAAAAAAAACAAAACACCAGTCTACATTTACTACATAATGTATCCAAACTTTTCTCCTGGCAAGGCCTAAAGGTCATTCCCCGTAAATACACAGCCAATTGTGTCCAAAACAAAAGGGAAGAAAGAAATATGGGTGTTTATGCATTTATATGAACAAACTATTTCCATAAGGATATTATCTCTGGGGAAAAAAATGATAGAAGAGACAGTCTCAATAGGAATAACTTAGAAGAAACTGTACCTATTTCAATGCCATTTGAATTTCTGACACATGTATGCATAATCTACTTTTTTAAAAAACCTGGTTTTTACAAGTCTGAGTTACATATCTTAAGGGATTTAAATTTGAAGTATATGAATCATTTAAGGGGAGAGGATTCTGGGAAGATAGAGTAGAAAGCACTAGCAATCTGTCTCCCAACCTACACAAAAACTACACTGGCAGAATTTGTCTGATTTAAGTACTATGAAACTCTGGACTCTGCTGAAGCCTTGTCCCATGCAGAGGAAGATAAACTGAGATTACATCCAGCTCTCAGCACAGTAGCAGCTGGCCATGTCCCACTCTGAGCCACTTGGCAGGGAGCTGTGAACATGTTCCTAGAGCAGCTTACACATAGCCTATGGGATCAGGTTGGGCAAAAAGCACCCCATCCTCCAAAGAGAAGGGAACTAACTGTGCTCCAATCACTGATTCTTGCTTCTGATCAAGAGGTGCAGACAAAGAGGTGAACAGCCATTGTTACTGTACCTCCCCCATTGTTGCAAGCCCCACTTACTTTGGCTGAAGTGCCTTCCTGGGTGTGTAAAGGCCAAGCACCCTACCACCTCCCTCCCTTCATTCTTCATGTTTCTTCTTTTGGGAGTCAGACATTAAAGATAAGGATGTTTATTTCAAAACAAGTGTATACATGGGTGAAGACAGAAAGTAACTGGGTATACCAAGGGAAAAGCTCAGAAAGAACTGAGAAGCCTTTAAAAGTTTTCCCCTCAGGCTGATCCTCAGTACAGAAACAGTGGCCAACAATAAAAGACGGTAACAAATAACAACTGAAAACCCCCAGCCAGCCCTAGAACAGAGGGAGAACGTGACTGTCAGAGATTCCACACTGTCAGAATCAAACACCCAAAGTGCACCAAAAAAATTATACAAAGAAACAGCAAAGTATGGTTTATTCAAAGAATTAATCAACAGAAACTACCCAAGAAAAAGACCTGAGAGTACACTGGGCAAAAACTTTTTTCAGAGCTAAGAAGATCAATAATTACAACAAAAATGCACTAGAGTGATTCAAACGAAGAAGAAAGAATCAGTGAACTTGAAAAATAGGACAACAGAAATTATCATCTGAATGACAGGGAGAAAAAACAGTGAAGAAAACTGAACAGAGCCTAAGGGATTTGTGCGGCACCATTAAGTGGATCAATATACTAGACTGGTACAAAACTAACTGCAGTTTCAGACCATGAATTTTAAATCATTATAACTAGGCTCAGACACATCTTTATTAACCAAAATAGGAACATTACAGTCAACACATTTTTGCCAACAAGAAATAAGTTTGTTTCCTGTAGCATAAAAAAACCAAGCTTTAGGATTTGATGAACTCTTGGAAAGTATTTTCTTTTTTTTGTTTTATTTTTATTTTTCATTTTTTTTAATTAATTAATTATTTTGTACTTTACAATATTGTGGAAAGTATTTCCTGCCTCCTGCTAGTAGTAGAGACATTTTCTCTGCCAAAAGTTCTCAAGATGGTTGAAGGAATGGTAGTCAGTTGGCAAGAGATAGGTAAATATGGCAGATGAGGCAAAACTTTGTAGCCCAATTCGTTCAACTTTTGAAGCACTGGGAATGCAATGTGTGGCCAGGCGTTGTCATAGAGGAGAATGGGGCCCATTCTGGTGACCAATGCTGGTGGCAGGCATTGCAGTTTTTGGTGCATCTCACTGATTTGCCAAGCATACTTCTCAGATGTAATGGTTTCATCAGAATTTAGAAACCTGTGGTGGATCAGACAGGCAGCAGACCATCAAACAATTGACCTTTTTTGGGTACAAGCTTGGCTTTGGGAAGTGTTTTGGAGCTTCTTCTCGGTCCAGCCACTGAGCTGGTTATTGCTGATTTTTGTACAAAATCCACTTTTCGTCACAAGTCACAATCCGATTGAGAAATGGTTCGTTGTTGTTGTGTAGAGTAAGAGAAGACAACATCTTGACATGACAATTTTTTTGGTTTGTGGTCAGTTCATGAGACACCCACTTACTGAGCTTTTTCACCTTTCCAATTTGCTTCAACTACCAAATGACTGTAGAATGGTCAACACTGAGTTTTTTGGCAACCTCTCATGTAGTTATAAGAGTATCAGCTTTGCTGAGTGCCCTCAGTTGGTCACTGTCAACTTCCAGTGGCTGGCCATTATGTTCATCTTCAAGGCTCTTGTCTCCTTTCCAGAATTTCTTTTTTTTTTTTTTAAATTCATTTTAATTGGAGGCTAACTTCTTTACAATATTGTGGTGGGTTCTGCCATACGTTCACATGAATCTGCCATGGGTGTCCATGTGCTCCCCATCTTGACCCTCCCTCCCACCTCCTTCCCCATCCCATCCCTTAAGGTCATCCCAGTGCACCAGCCCTGAGCACCCTGTCTCATCCTGTGCAGAATTTCTTCAGTCAACACTGCACTGTATCTTTGTTAGCAGTTCCTGGGCCACATGCCTTGTTGATGTTGCAAATTGTCTCCACTCCTTTATGACCCATTTTAAACTCAAATGAGAAAATCCACTCAAAATTCCTTTTTGTCTAGCATCATTTCCCTAATCTAAAATAAATACAAAACAAACAGCAAGTAATATATCTTTAGCAAAAAATATAAAGTGATAAATGTGTATTAAAATGATGTATAAGATAACCACATTTGTTTAAGAAGGTATTCCAATACTAAATAGCAAAGTTCAACAATCCAAAATAGCACTTACTTTTGCAACAATCTAATACACTTAAATACATACAATCTTCTGGGAGTCCCAAAGGAGAAGAGACAGAGAGAAAGACACAGAGAAAATATTTGAATAAATAATGACTGAAAACTTCCAAATCTGATCAAAGACTTGAATTCAAACATCTAAGAAGCTCAAAGAACCAAGTAAGATGAACTCAAAAAAGCTCAAAAGACATATTTCTTACTTTTGCAACAATCTAATACACTTAAATACATACAATCTTCTGGGAGTCCCAAAGGAGAAGAGAGAGAGAAAGACACAGAGAAAATATTTGAATAAATAATGACTGAAAACTTCCAAATCAGATCAAAGACTTGAATTCAAACATCTAAGAAGCTCAAAGAACCAAGTAAGATGAACTCAAAAAAGCTCAAAAGACATATTACAATCAAACGTTCAGGACAAAGATAAAGGGAGTAGCTTAAAAGCAATGAGAAACAAAATCATTAATACAAGAGTTTGTCACTAAAATTAAGTAGATTTCTCATCAGAAACTTTGGAGGCCAGAAGACAATGGAATGACATGTCCAAAGTGTTAAAAGAAAAAAATGCCAACAAAGATTGCTATACCCAGTAAAACTGTCCTTCGAAAGTGATGGAGAAATTAAGACATTCCAGGTAAACAAAAGCTGAGAGAGATCATGACACTAGATCTGTCATGCAAGAAATGCTCAAGGGAGTCTTAAAAGGTAAAAGGAAAGGACATTAGACAGTATCTTGAAGCTGTGTGGAAGAATAAAGAGCTCATTATACTTATGCATGGTCAATTATAATAGCCAATATAAACTGTACTTTTTATTTGCAACATGATTTAGGAGACTATGACATTTAAAGAAAAAACTTATAGGTGTAAAATTTGGTATCACTCCAATGTTGGTTTATAACTCCAAATCTTGAGAGTCCCTTGGACAGCAAGGAGATCAAACCAGTCAATCCTAAAAGAATCAATCTTGAATATTCATTGGAATATTCACTGATGCTGAAGTTGAAACTCCAATCTTTTGGCCACCTGATGTGAAGAGCTAACCCACTGGAAAAGACTCTGATGCTGGGGAAGATTGAGAGCAGAAGGAGAAGGGTGCAACAGAGGATGAGAGGGTTGGATGGTATCACTGACTCAATGGACATGAGTTTGAGCAGACTCCAGAAATAGTGAAGGATAGGGAAGCCTGGCATGCTGCAGTCCGTAGAGTCACAGAGTCAGATATGACTGAGCGACTGAACAATGACAACAAAGAGCGCCTTGTTCCAAGGAGCAAGCATCTTTTAATTTCTTGTCTGCAGTCACCATCTGCAGTGATTTTAGAGCCCAAGAAAATGAAGTCTCTCACTGTTTACACTGTTTCCCCAACTATTTGCCACGAAGTGATGGGACTGGATGCCATTATCTTTCTCTTTGAATGTTAAGTTTTAAGCCAGCTTTTTCACTCTCACCTTTTACTTTCATCAAGAAAGAGGCTCTTTAGTTCTTCTTCACTTTCTGCCATACAGGTGGTGTCATCTGCATATCTCAGGTTTTTGATATTTCTCCGAGCAATCTTGATTCCAGCTTGTGCTTCATCCACCTGGCATTTCGCATGATATACTCTACATGTAAGTAAAATAAGCAGGGTGACAATATACAGCCTTGACATACTCCTTTCCCTGTTTGGAACCAGTCTGTTATTCCATGTCCAGTTCTGTTGCTTCTTGACCTGCATAGAGATTTCTCAGGAGACAAGTAAGGTGGTCTGGTATTCCCATCTCTTTAAGAATTTTCCAGTTTGTGTTGATCCACACAGTCAAAGGCTTTGGTATAGTCAATAAAGCAAAAGCATCTGTTTTTCTGGAACTCTCATGCATTTGTGATGATCCAGCAAATGTTGGCAATTTGATCTCTAGTTCCTCGGCCTTTCCTAAATCCAGCTTGAAAATCTCGAAGTTCACAGTTGATGCACTGCTGAAGCCTGGATTGGTGAATTTTGAACATTACTTTGAGATGAGTGAAATGAGTGAAACTGTGTGGTAGTTCAATGCCAAATTGAACATTCTTTGCCATTGCCTTTCTTTGGGATTGGAATGAAAACTGACTTTTTCCAGTCCTGTGGCCACTGCTGAGTTTTTCAAATTTGCTGGCATATTGAGTGCAGCACTTTCACAGCATCATCTTTCAGGATTTGCAATAGCTCAGCTGTAATTCCATCACGTTCACTAGCTTTGTTCACAGTGATGCTTTCTAAGGCCCACTTGATTGCACATTCCAAGATGTCTGGCTCTAGGTGAGTGATCACACCATCGTGATTATCTGGGTGATGAAGATCATTTTTGTACAGTTCTTCTGTGTATTCTTGCCACCTCTTAATATCTTCTGCTTCTGTTAGGTCCATACCATTTCTGTCCTTTATCGAGCCCATCTTTGCATGAAATGTTCCCTTGGTGTCTCTAACTTTCTGGAAGAGATCTCTAGTCTTTCCCATTCTGTTCTTTCCCTCTATTTCTTTGCATTGATCGCCAAGGAAGACTTTCTTATCTCTCCTTGCTGTTCTTTGGAACTCTGCATTCAGGTGGGTATATCTTTCCTTTTCTCCTTTGCTTTTCACTTCTCTTCTTTTCACAGCTATTTGTAAGGCCTCCCCAGACAGCCATTTTGCTTTTTTGCATTTCTTTTCCATGGGGATGGTTTTGATCCTTGTCTCCTGTACAATGTCATGAACCTCCATCCATAGTTCATCAGGCACTCTATCTATCAGATCTAGTCCCTTAAATCTATTTCTCACTTCCATTGTATAATCATAAGGGATTTGATTTAGGTCATACCTGAATGGTCTAGTGGTTTTCCCTACTCTCTTCAATTTCAGTCTGAATTTGGCAATAAGGAGTTCATGATCTGAGCCACGGTCTCTTAAAAGTGCTAAAATGCCAAAATCAACTGACTTCTTTTAAATCTAGCATTTACTAAATGTAGTGGGACTAACTGGCTTCCCTAGAGGCTCAGTGGTAAAGGATCCACTTGCCAATTTAGGAGACACCGGTTAAATCCCTGGGTCCGGAAGATCCCCTGGAGAAGGAAACAGCAACCCACTCTAGTATGCTTGCCTGGAAAATAACCATGGACAAGGAGCATGGTGGGCCATAGTCCATGGGGTGGCAAAAGAATTACATATGACTTAGCAACTAAACGACGACAATGTTGGCACTAGCAGAATCTTTTTTGTTCTTCCTCAGGTCACTAAGATGGTTGAGAACTATCATTCTATCAAATGCCTTCAGAAATTCCCTATTAGAGTCCAAAAGGTAAAAGTAAAGACCTGAACAGAATAGTGAACTCCGTAAATATTCCTGATATTTAAGCATAGCACTGAATTTATCTTCAACTTCACTAACTATGGGGAAGCAGTGGAAACAGTGTCAGACTTTATTTTTTTGGGCTCCAAAATCACTGCAGATGGTGAATGCAGCCATGAAATTAAAAGACACTTATTCCTTGGAAGGAAAGTTATGACCAACCTAGATAGCATATTCAAAAGCAGAGACATTACTCTGCCAACAAAGGTCCGTCTAGTCACGGCTATGGTTATTCCTGTGGTCATGTATGGATGTGAGAGTTGGACTCTGAAGAAAGCTGAGAGCCGAAGAATTGATGCTTTTGAACTGTGGTATTGGAGAAGACTCTTGAGAGTCCCTTGGAC
>SJYR01002115.1:326596-346351 GCA_006410655.1 Kobus ellipsiprymnus | reverse complement strand
GGTGACACAGAGGGAGGTGCTGGCCTACTAGAGCCCCTGAGAGGGAGCTCAGGCCTCAGAAGGCAGCACATCCCATCTGAAATTATTTCCAGGAACTTACAGACCTGAGTGCAAATTCTGATATGTGTCAAAAAGCTCCTGAAACCTCTGTTCAGCTTTGTATGCCCGGATGGTCCAGAGTCCCCGCAGAGAAGATGCTAAGTGGGAAAACACCGGGCTCTGAGCTGGGGAAGCAGAGATAGACACATGACAGAGAAAGTCAGGGAGGCTGGATGCGAGGAAACCACTGCCTCCCAGGCTCTGTGGTCACATGTCCTGCCAAAGGGAATCCTCCATGTGACCCTCAAACTCCTGCTCACACCAAGCTTCACTTTAATGACCTGGGAATGAGAGCTTCTCTTTGAAACTATGTTTGCCCAAATTCATTCACAGCTGCTTCTAAGCATTCACAGCTGCTGCTTCTAAGTCACTTCAGTTGTGTCTGACTCAGTGTGACCCCATAGACGGCAGCCCACCAGGCTCCCCCGTCCCTGGGGTTCTCCACGCAAGAACACTGGAGTGTGTTGCCATTTCATTCACAGCTAGATTTATATAAAGAAATTCTTTACTGGTTCTTTCATCAAGGTCCTCTCAAACATGCCTCCCTCCAAATTCTTCTGGCATCTCTTTGGGTAGAAATTGTTCACAACTTTTAAAAAATTTATTGAAGTATAGTTGATTTACAATAATGTGTTAGTTTCAGGTATATAGTATAGTCATTCAGTTATTTTTTCTGACTGTATTCTATCACAGGTTATTACGAGATGCTGAATAAAATTTCCTGTGCTTTATAGTACATCCTTGTTGCATACCTATTTGACAAATAGTAGTGTGTCTATTAATCCCATATTTCTACTTTGTTCCTCCCTGCCTCCCAATCCCCTTTGGTAAGTTTGTTTTCTATGTCTCTGAGTCTATTTCTATTTTGTATACAGATTCGTTTGTATTATTTTTAGATTTCATGTATAAGTGATACCATATTTGTCTTTCTCTGACTTTTTAAAAAAATATTATTCNATTGGAAAACAGCCATTCGCTGATGTATTATCTTTGCCTGTCTTTGTGCTACAACAGCCAAGGTGAGTAGTTGCAGCAGACACAGTATAGCACACAAAGCCTACAGTATTTTCTATCTGGACCTTTGCAAAAAACAAAATTTTACTGAGCCCTGCCCTAAAGAGACAGAAGTCCACAGGGCACAGTGATGAAGGACAATGCAAGCCAGTCAGGGGAGCAAAGCAGGGGGTCATGGGGAAGAGAGGAGCACAGAGGGGATGCTGAGAGGAAGGGGTGGGGGAGGCGGGGATGCAGAGGGGACAAGGGGGTGACACAGAGGGAGGTGCTGGCCTACTAGGCCCCCTGAGAGGGAGCTCAGGCCTCAGAAGGCAGCACATCCCACCTGAAATTATTTCCAGAAACTTACAGACCTGAGTGCAAATCCTGATATGTGTCGAACAGCTCCTGAAACCTCTACTCAGCTTTGTATGCCCGAATGGTCCAGAGTCCCCGGAGAGAAGATGCTAAGTGGGAAAACACCGGGCTCTGTGCTGGGGAAGCAGAGATAGACACATGACAGAGAAACTCAGGGAGGCTGGATGCGAGGAAACAGCTGCCTCCCGGGCTCTGTGGTCACATGTCCTGCCAAAGGGAATCCTCCACGTGACCCTCAAACTCCTGCTCACACCAAGCTTCACTTTAATGACCTGGGAATGAGAAATTCTCTTTGAAACTATGTTTGACCAAATTCATTCACAGCTGCTGCTTCTAAGTCACTTCAGTTGTGTCTGACTCAGTGTGACCCCACAGACGGCAGCCCACCAGGCTTCCCCGTCCCTGGGGTTCTCCAGGCAAGAACACTGGAGTGTATTGCCATTTCATTCACAGCTAGATTTATATAAAGAAATTCTTTACTGGTTCTTTCATCAAGGTCCTCTCAAACACGCCTCCCTCCAAATTCTTCTGGCATCTCTTCGGGTAGAAATTGTTCACAACTTTTAAAAAATTTATTGAAGTATAGTTGATTTACAATAATGTGTTAGTTTCAGGTATATAGTACAGTCATTCAGTTATTTTTTCTGATGTATTCTATCACAGGTTATTACAAGATGCTGAATAAAATTTCCTGTGCTTTACAGTAAATCCTTGTTGCATACCTATTTGACAAATAGTAGTGTGTCTATTAATCCCATATTTCTACTTTGTTCCTCCCTGCCTCCCAATCCCCTTTGGTAAGTTTGTTTTCTATGTTTCTGAGTCTATTTCTATTTTGTATACAGATTCATTTGTATTATTTTTAGATTTCATGTATAAGTGATACCATATTTGTCTTTCTCTGACTTTTTAAAAAAATATTATTCTTTAAATCCATCCATGTTGCTTCAAATGGCAATATTTTTTTCTTTTTCATTGTTAACTAATTTTTGAATTCATAACATTCTAAAATTTAATTCCTCATTAGAGTCCTTACCACACTGAATTTTAATGAGCTACCTACATGCGGTGTCCACCTTAGATGAGTAACCTAAAGGCTGGGATAGAGTCAGTACATCCCCTACCCTGGACCAGAGCCAGACACAGGATGGGGTGAGAGGAGTAAGGGAAGCAGACAGTCTGCCACCTCCCCCTTCCTGGGCCTCCCCCTGCACCTGTGCCAGGAGCCTCTGTTCGGGTCACAGAGCACCCGGCACTGCGCCGCCCTTGTGCCCTCAGGGCTCGGCAGATGGAGCCTTTGAACAGTCTTGACTTCCACCCTGGGAACCTGATGGATGCTTTCATAACTGCCTGCTGGATCTCTGAACCACGACATAATCTAACACTTCCCCTTTGTCCTTTGTTCATGCAAACAGCTGAAAGTGACTCGGTGATGCCTTTGTTCATCCAGTGGAGTACCTGTGTTCTCATTCCTGCATCCACACTGCTCTCTCTCTATTGATTAACTTTTTAGCTTCCTATAACGTTTGCTTATAAGAGCAACATAAACTCAGATGGAGCTCATGCTCCAAATAATAAAGGCTAGGGACTCTGTTCAGGCCTTTTCTGCAGCCCAGCAGGTGTCCCAACCCACCCCCAGAACTCAGTCTGGAGGCAGGGTGCTCACAGGGATGATGCAGGGGTATTCCAGGGCCCATCACCCTGTCAGGAGGATGCCGAGAGTCCAGCTCCAGAGAGCACAGAAAACTCACTAGAACCAGCTCTTGTTTCAGAGCAAATGTTGTGACATCAACACTATTCATCACAGACAAGGCTTCTGAGGAGGAAGCAGACGTGGCTGTTCCCTCAGGGAGAGTCCTGGAGTGTGATCTCCCTCACCTGCTTCCCTGTCAGGAGATCAAAGTGCAGCTGATTCTCTCCAGCAGGGATGGAGGGCAAGATCAACTTTAGAAACCAGGTGTCATCTCAGCCTTGAACACCAGGGAACCAAACACCCATCGCCCACCTCACTTCATGCCTAAGAGTTACAGGCTGGGGGAATCTGGACCCATGAAAAGCCATCCTGTTTCTCTCAAATCCCCTTTAGGGCTGAGCAGGATGCGAGGATGAGTGAACTGGAGGGTCTGCAAAGAAATTAGCTAGTGCAGGGGGAGAGGGGCTGTTAAGGCTCTGGTGCTGTGTTGCCCAAAGTATCACTTTTCCCACAAGCACGGAGCTCATTGTCCTGAAGCAACAATGTCACAGTCATGGTGTCAGTCCACAGTCACAGACACGTGTAACCCTACAGTTCACAGGACTGACAGATCCCCCTCTTGTGTCCTCCTAAGGGATTCTTTCCAGCATCGCTTATATGAATGGCTTTGAGAAAGGGGGGGCCACAAACAGTGTGGTGTCACCCCAAATACTAGTAATGATAAAGAGCAAACCTGAAAATAACAGGGCTTATCTTTCCATAGGGCTTCCCTGGTGGATCAGACAGTAAAGAATCCACCTGCCATGCAGGAGACCTGGCTTCAGTCCCTGGGTCTGGGAAGATCCTCTGGAGAAGGGAATGGCTACCCACCCCAGTATTTTTGCCTGGAGAATTCCATGGACAGAGGAGCCTGGTGGGCTACAGTCCATGGGGTCACAAAGAGTCAGACACAACTGAGAGACTAACATGTATCTTTTCAATACACTTAACAGCTGCAACTTGAACTGCAATGTGAAAAAAACGTATTTTTCAAAAATATCATTTCTGACATATTTCCTAAAGTGTTCTTTCCTTTTCCTAATCTTTTCTTTCCATTGTCATTTCTGGTAACTTCAGGAGGAGAAACAGTGCCTATTTTCCTTCTACATTAGTTCCAACAGCACAAAATATTTTTAAGAAAATACCTAATATTTTTAGGTACTCTGTGTGAAATATGTCATGAACAAGACAGAAATGGTCCCTGTCTTCATTGTGCTCACATCCATCCTCCTTGTGCTAAAACGCAAAGCCACAGCTGACCTACCACCTGCTCTATTTGCCTTAAGGACCACACTGACTCACAGTGGCTATAACATTCAATTACCTAATGTTGACTTAGTGAGAAATTCCAGAAAACAGAGTCGTCAGGATTTCAGGGGTCTGGTTAATTATGGCATAAATGGAAGCCAGCCTGCACTATCATCCCAATCTGAGAGCCCCGGTACTCACTTGTACATTCCAGGCATTTCACATCTCGTGACGTCCTTAAGAAATACCAACGGAGGACAAAGAAAATGATGCCAAGGGGAATCACAGGTATAGCAGTCCAAGGAATCGCAGCCACCATCACGCCCACCACACCAACCACAAGAAGAAATGTCTGAAATAGCGAAAAATAGATACAGAGGCCTCCTTAGGAAGGGTACTTTTCAAAGATAAACTGTAATGGTTTGTTCTGTTGGGATTAAACTCCTTTCCTCAAAAAGACTTGTTGGGACAACAGGGAATGCTTTCCCTTCCAAAGAAATAAAATTAGAGGTGGTCCTCATGATATTTAATGCATATGCTGGACACTCTGATAAGAACTTTCTAGGTATCAGCTCTTATGATACACTCAGTAGCCCCATGAGGCAGGCATTACTACTTTTAACAGAGAGAACATCTGAGGCTCAGAGAGTAGGAGCTCAATCCCAAATATCAGGAGTCTGCAGGTGTCAGTGGACAGATGAGCAAGGAGGCATTCCAGGTGAGAAATCCAGACACCTCAGCAACGCATGGAGGGATAAAGAGGTGGTTAATTACAAATCCAGTGTTCAGAAAAGTAGAACAAAATTCAAATGTTGACCTTTGGAAGCAGGAATTCCTCTTTCTAGATTTTCTATCCATAGTTAATATTTACTGAGTGTTGACTATATACATGACTAGACCTTCAAACCTTCACATGTATTAACTCATTAACCATTACAACAGCTTTATCTAGTAAGAGGATTATCTCATTTTACAGATGGAGAGAGTGAGGTACAGGGAGAGGAAAAGCAACTTGATGGAGACTGAAAAACCTAAGTCACGAAGCTGGGAAGCCCGTGTCATGAGCCTTTATGACACAGTTAAGCTTGCCCCCAACATACAGCCATATTTCTATCTTTACACTAAGTATTTAAAATGCCCATTCCAAAGGCTAATGATTATAACAACAGCAGATCCCATCCACCAGGTATTTACCGTATGTAAGACANCTGGGAAGCCCGTGTCATGAGCCTTTATGACACAGTTAAGCTTGCCCCCAACATACAGCCATCTTTCTATCTTTATACTAAGTATTTAAAATGCCCATTCCAAAGGCTAATGATTATAACAACAGCAGATCCCATCTACCAGGTATTTACCGTATGTAAGACACTGCGCTAAGAGTTCCATGAACATTCTCTTAATCATCACATTATCCTGTGAGATGATTTTATCTTGGGAAATGATCTCGGTCAAAAAAAGACAGACAGTAAAATAGGAAACAAAATCATTGACTGGTGCTGATTTAAGCACCCATCTTTATCAGGAGAAGGATAATACCCTTAGTTTTAAGAATGAAATAAACACTTAGTGTCTGCTTGCTATGACAGTGGGGTGGGGGTGGGGATGTGCAGATTCAGTCCTGTCTCTTATACACATCTAGATGTGTATAAGAGACAGATTTATTTACCGTATGTAAGACACTGCGCTAAGAGTTCCATGAACATTCTCTTAATCATCACATTATCCTGTGAGATGATTTGATCTTGGGAAATGATCTCGGTCAAAAAAAGACAGACAGTAAAATAGGAAACAAAATCATTGACTGGTGCTGACTTAAGCACCCATCTTTATCAGGAGAAGTATAATACCCTTAGTTTTAAGAATGCAATAAACACTTAGTGTCTGCTTGCTCTGACAGTGGGGTGGGGGTGGGGATGTGCAGATTCAGTCTGGTCCAAGGCCTCCAAAGTTTAGGCTTTCAGGTGGATACAAATTCATGGTGATCTGCACAAGGCCGAGTGCTGCGGAAACATAGTGAAGAATTCAGGAACATTTTTAGACAATTCTAGGGGACTTAGGATGAATTTTACAGGCTGGTTTAACAAATAGACCCTGGAGAAGGGAACAGCTACCCACTCCAGTATGTGGCCTGGAGAATTCGCAGAGTTGGACACAACTTTCACTTTCACTTTAACAAATAGAAAGATTGGCAAGAATAAATTGCAGGCAGTAACTAGAATTGATGGTATTTTTGACCAAAAAGGAGCTGGGATGAGAAGGTTGAGATGCCTTCTGAGTTAACACTGGTTGCTCAGTGTCTTCTCAGCACCAGCACCTGCACCCCATGCTCACTAGCCAGGGCCTCCCCATCATGTCACCCAGGGCTGCTGGCCCAGGCACATCTCTGAGGGATGGGTTAGCATGGTAATGTTTGTATCATAGAGACATGTATCATTTCACAGCTCTTCCAGATTGAGTTTTCTCAGAGGATCTTCACACCTATCTTGTGAATGAGAAAAGAACTTCATTTTCATTTACAGATACGACATAAAGATGGGAGGGTAAGTGGCTGCCCTGACTTTTTCCAGGAAGGACTGCAGGTCAAGGAGAAAGACAGGAACACTTTCTACTCAGGGAACCCTAGAGCCACGGTGGCTCAGAGTTGGACACAACTTTCACTTTCACTTTAACAAATAGAAAGATTGGCAAGAATAAATTGCAGGCAGTAACTAGAATTGATGGTATTTTTGACCAAAAAGGAGCTGGGATGAGAAGGTTGAGATGCCTTCTGAGTTAACACTGGTTGCTCAGTGTCTTCTCAGCACCAGCACCTGCACCCCATGCTCACTAGCCAGGGCCTCCCCATCATGTCACCCAGGGCTGCTGGCCCAGGCACATCTCTGAGGGATGGGTTAGCATGGTAATGTTTGTATCATAGAGACATGTATCATTTCACAGCTCTTCCAGATTGAGTTTTCTCAGAGGATCTTCACACCTATCTTGTGAATGAGAAAAGAACTTCATTTTCATTTACAGATACGACATAAAGATGGGAGGGTAAGTGGCTGCCCTGACTTTTTCCAGGAAGGACTGCAGGTCAAGGAGAAAGACAGGAACACTTTCTACTCAGGGAACCCTAGAGCCACGGTGGCAGGAAGGAGGAGCCTGGAAGGAGGAAGACATGTCCAGAACTGTGACTCTGTGTCCAGGAACCCTTGGGAACCAAACCCTATTATCTGGATGGAGACCCATGTGCTTTTCCTGTTTCTCCCACACCTGCCGTGGTTTCAAAATAAAACAAAGAGTGAAGAGGACGGGGTTCTGAAGGAATACATTCCAGTCATAAGTGGAGAAAGATAGGCCTGACTGACCGCTCTCCTATTAGACCTATAGATGAACAACTGCTTACAGCCCCTTCATTAAATATGCATTCTATCTGCTACAACATTCACGCTCATGGGGAGGGGTCCTGCCAGCTCCTTCTATGTCTGGTCTTAAGTCACTTGATTTGCCATTGTTGGTTGTCAAAAAAAAACAAAAACAAACAAAAAAACCCTGCTAAAACATCAATAAAAAAACCAAATTATAGTTTTTTAGCAGACTCAAATCATCTGATGGACAACATTCATCAGTTTCAATAATCCGGCTCTCCCCAGGTGAGGGCCTTTTAAGACTAAACCCAGCCTGGCAGATAACCTGGGAAGTAGAGATAAAATCAAAGTGAAGGGCTTCACAGGAACTGAGCCAATGCATTTTCCTTAGGTACCCAGTGAAGACCCATTATTAAAGCTCTCAGAAGCTCCAAAGCTAGGTCACGTCCTTCAGGTTTCATTCCCCTAAATTCTGAAGCAATTTGAAGAGGATGTCTCTGGTATCTACTTATAGGTAATACTATAGCTACCCTCATTGTGGATTGAATATTATATATTTATAAACAGTGTATGGGTTTATAGTTATATGTATACACATCTGTGAAGCTTTAATGCCAGCTATCTCAAACCCTTTATAGAAATTGGCAGATGAAAATAGTATCTAAGCAAAAATCATTTGAAGAAGGAAATAAAAGATTCTGGTGTGCAATACGCATCCCTTCCTTGAACCCAACTTCATTTCTTCCTCCTACATTCTCAAGAATTTCAAAAAACTTCAATTCAAGCTACACACAATTCCCCCCCATCTGGTTGGACTTCAGGCCCATCTGATGGACCACACCAACATAGCCAGTGCTTCTGAACCTCTGTCTCACAGGCACAGAGACAATGATGGGTATATAGAAAGAAGCATATGACCCAGAAGCCAGCGACTCAAGTCCCGATGCCCCCAAATAAGGAGAATCATTATTTTTATATATTTCCCATTTGGAGCACACACCATTTGGGAAATTCTACCCAAAGACTAGGAATCCACATGAAAAAATATTTTAAAATTCTTAGATGAAATCTTCACCTTGAAAGAAAATGGTGATTTTTCAAAATTCAGAAAAATTCTTTAGTTTGTGGAGAATGACAGCCTATACCTGGAGGGGAAATTCCACTAGCCCAGTATTGTGCTGAGACAGGGTTTAGGACAAACCTTCCTGAATATTAATTCTACCCAAAGACTATGAATCCACATGAAAAAATATTTTAAAATTCTTAGATGAAATCTTCACCTTGAAAGAAAATGGTGATTTTTCAAAATTCAGAAAAATTCTTTAGTTTGTGGAGAATGACAGCCTATACCTGGAGGGGAAATTCCACTAGCCCAGTATTGTGCTGAGACAGGGTTTAGGACAAACCTTCCTGAATATTATTAACAGGGATGGTAAGACTCTACACCCACTCTCAATCTTAGTAAAATCTGGGACATACCAACAACATAAAAGGATGGTAGTAGGAGTTAAATGAGGTAATGAACTAAAGTGCTAGACGGTTCACGCATAATAAACAGAAACTCTAACTCCAGCATCACCACCCTCCAGTGTGCTCTGTATGCCAGCAGCCAGGGGGGGAGGGATGAGGTATTCATAGACTTATGAGCCCCCAAAATATTAAGAATTTCATGAAGTTGAGCCCTAACCACTCATTCTAACCACTAGAACAGCTTAGTATTACCTAGAGACATATCAGAGCAGGTGCTACTTTTCCTAGATGTGGTGATGATGTCACATATACCAAAGTGACTGTGGCTTTTCTTTGGTTACAGTGAAAACCGTATCGGAGGTCTATTTTATTTGAAGATGCATTTTTTAAAAAAATATAAATTTATTTATTTTAACTGGAGGTTAATTACTTTACAGTATTGGCATTGAAACATGAAGATGCACTTTAAAAATAATGTGACCAATAAACTTCATGCGTACTACAATTTTTGTCCTCTCTGTATTATCCTCCCCACTCTAGGCCTTCCAAAGATTGATAAACTTCAGACATGGCAGTAACATTTTTTGAGATGTTTCTTTCCTTTAAAATTTTTTTAAAAGAGATGTTTCTTTTCTTATTCCATATCTTCTTTCTCTTTCAAGTTATCCTTTTTCTTATTGAAGACTTACTATTTTGACACTTCTAAGTATTTATGGGAGACTAAGGGAAAAAGTGATGGACCTCTGAATCAACAAAACCAAACCAGATTATTCAATATAGTCCAAAGAGAAGAATAATTTGACACTTTCTATTTCATGCACCATGAACTGGCATATAATACCAATGGAAGTACAAAATCGAGGTTTTGTAAACTTGTGAATCTCAGGAAATTCAACTGTGTCCACTCCAGGTTGGCATTCTTGGCGGAAGCAAGCAGCCTGGTTAGAATGTCAGGATGACTAAGGCAGAGGACATGTCACACCACCTATGGAAGGAAGTCCCATGAGCATCTTTCTTCCTCCGAAAGGATGCTACACTGTGAGCAGCTGTTTAGATACCACACTAGCATCTAAATGAATTGTAAATGAAATATATAAAAAAGCAGCAAATAAAAGAAAATATTTCCTGTGAAAATGTTAATGGTCTTGTTTAAAAGCCTATCCAAACAAAAAAATTGAAAAATAAGATATTGCTTTATTGCTAGAGGCCATGACAAGTTTTCTCATAACACAGAAGTTCCACAATTCTCTAAATCTAGCCAACAAGCAAAGAAGTGATGGCTACCCCATGATCTCAGTATCAATTACAGATGACATTTTATAAGACTTGCCATGAGTCCCAATCTCAAGTATCTCACAGGCTTTATATAATCTCATCCTTACATCAATATGAGGAGGGATTGTCCTCTCTATTTACAAAGCAGGAAACTGATACTCAAAGAGGCTTATCGATTTGCCCAGATGTAAGTAATTCAGTCATTATGACCCCAAGTCTTTTTTTTTAATTTCTGCCTGATACTGTATCACATATAGAGATAAACATTCTAAAAATTAATATCTAAATAAACTCCTCTGTTACATATTTCACCTTCTGTCTGCATTTTCTAATTCTGTTGGGTTTCTTGCAGTTGTATCTGTTGTCTCCCATGAGGGGACCATTGGTTTCTAGATTTCAAGCTAATTAGGGAATAACAGCCCGCTCAGTTCAGAGAGCAGACTGACCATTAAAAGATCCTAAAAGCGCTTGCTGGGCTTCCCTGGCAGCTCAGTGGTAAAGAATCCGCCTGCCAATGCTGGAGATGTGGGTTTTATCATTGTATTGGGAATATCCGCTGGAGAAGGAAACAGTAATCCACTCCATATCCTTGCCTGGGAAATCCATGGATAGAGGAGCCTGGAGGCCTATAGTCCACGGGGTTACAAAGAGTCGAACAAACTTGGTGGCTGAGCAGCAACAGGAGCAGTGTGTTCTGTCTGTAGTTTTTCAGGCACTCTGTCCACCAGATCTAATCCCTTGAATCTATTTGTCATCTCTACTGTATAACCGTGAGGGATTTTATTTAGTCAAACATGAATGGCCTATTGGTTTTCCCAGCTTTCTTTAGTTTAAGCCTGAATTTTGTAATAAGAAGCTGATGATCGGAATCACAGTCAGTTCCAGGTCTTGTTTTTGCTAACTGTATAGAGCTCCTCCATCTTTGGCTGAAAAGGACATAATCAATCTGATTTCAGTACTGATCATTCTGTGATGTCCATGGACATTTTGTGATGTCCATGTGCAGAATCATCCCTTGTGTTGCTGGAAGAGGGTGTTTGCTATAACCAGTGTTTTCACTGGCTAACTTTGTTAGCCTTTGCCCTACTTCATTTTGTACTCTAAAGGCCAAACTTGCCTGTTACTCCAGATATCTCTTAATTTCCTACTTTTGCATTCCAATTCCCTATAATGAAAAGGACATCTTTCTTTGGTATTAGTTCTAGAAGGTTTTGTAGGTCTTCATAGAACCAGTCAACTTCAGCTTCTTTGGCATCAGTAGTTGGGGAATAGACCTGGATTACTATGATGTTGAATGGTTTGCCTTGGAAGTGAAACAAAATCATTCTGTCGTGGTTTATATATATAATATATTTTTTATACTTTACAATATTGTATCGGTTTTGCCATACATTGACATGAATCTGCCATGGGTGTACATGTGTTCCCCATTCTGTCGTTTTTGAGTTTGCACCCAAGTATTGCATTTCAGACTTTCTTGCTGACTATGAGAGCTACTCCATTCCTTTTAAGGGGTTCTTGCCCACAGAAATAGATACAATGGTCATCTGAATTAATTCGTCCATTCCCTTCCATTTTAGTTCATTGATTCCTAAGATGTTGATATTCACTCTTGCCATCCTCCTGCTTGACCACAACCAATTTACTTTGATTCATGGACCTAAAATTCCAGGTTCCTATGCAATATTGTTCTTTACAGCATTGGACTTTGCTTTCACCAACAGACACATCTATAACTGAGCATCATTTCTTCTTCAGCCCAGGTGCTTCATTTTTTCTGGAGCTATTAGTAATTGCCCTCCACTCTTCCCCAGTAGCATACTGGACACCTTCCAATCTGGAGGGCTCATTTTCTGGTATCGTATCTTTTTGCCTTTTCATACTATTCATGGGGTTCTCGTGGCAAGAATACTGGAGTGGTTTGTCATTTCCTTCACCAGTGGACCACGTTTTGTCAGAACTCTCCACTATGGTCTGTCCATCTTAGTTGGCCCTGCATGACATGGCCCACAGCTTCACTGAGTTACACAAGCCCTTCGCCACAACAAGGCTGTGATCCATGAAGGGGGAAAGGACGTGAACAGTCAGTTACTTAAGCTCAGCCAAGTTGTTGATTCTTTTTTGTTGTTGTTGCTGTTGTTGTTTTCTCTTCCTGAATGAGGGTTGTGTGAGGAAGAAAGGTTTTGCAATTCAGTTTTCCTCAATAAATTATAGCATTTTGCTGAGGGCAGCTGTGTTCAACTTCTCATACTCAAAGCGGTCCCATTTTTTTAAATTTAATAAGTCATTTTGGGGAATTTTTAATCTATTTATTTTTAATTGAAGGATAATT
Organism: Kobus ellipsiprymnus; assembly: GCA_006410655.1. Lineage (NCBI taxonomy): Eukaryota > Metazoa > Chordata > Mammalia > Artiodactyla > Bovidae > Kobus > Kobus ellipsiprymnus. The sequence goes on along the minus strand of SJYR01002115.1, from coordinate 333,471 downwards.
ATAATGTCTAAATCTAACTTCCATATCTTACTTTCATTTTCACTTGTTTTACTAGTAGGAAGACTTCTAGGAGGTGATGATTTCAATGATAAGAACTGTACATAATTGAGACTCTTTACTCAGTGTTATTTGGGACTTTGGAAAATTGTATGAAAATTATATTAATTTGAAATATTTTGGGGCCAATGGTAAGTTTTGAAAACAACTGATTTTTATTCCATGAGTCTACAAAAGAAAGTGTCCATTAAAATTTTGAAGAATTGCAAACCTAGAATCTCTGTAATACAAACTCTTGAGATGATATTGATGGGCTTGGAAACTGTCTGACGATCACTTTAATGCAACATAATGCTAGTGTCTTCAATGTTTCTCACTTAAAAACACATATGGTGTTTTAAAAATAACTACCCATTACTTAGTGTTCAACATCCATTTAGATGTTATGCAAAGAATAATATTAAAACAGCTTCATTTTATCTTCCCAACATTTATGGAATTGGTATTATTTTCTCTATGCTACTGAGAAAAGACAGGCTTTGTGGGGCAGAGACAGGAAGAGGAAGAGCTGGGATTCAAGCTTGGAAAGGGAGACTGCAGGGCTTCCCACACCACTGTACTTTAAAGTTGTTGACATCACAAATGATTATCAGGTAGAATCACAGTACAAAATTTTTTTGTTTTGTTTTGTTTTTATGCTGCTTTCCTTCATCCTTTTTGAAATGGTGGACAGCTCCAATTTGCCCAACAACTATAATGTGACTGAACAGGCAACATATCTGGTAGCTGTAAGAGTCAGTGTACAGGATGGTGCACAGACTCATGATCGCCCTCTGTTGGGATGTGGCCTCAGTGACATCGTCTGAGTACATGTTCTGTCCTGAAGTGTAGACTCACAACTCAGAACCCAGGGTTTTCATTAGCTACACTTGGCATCACTATTACAAAATATTAAATAAATTCTCTGAGATATCTTTTAAGGGAATGAGAAGGAATTAAATGAGGAAAAGTATACAAAATAGACTCTTTAGAAGTATTTTACTTTAAAAATAAAAATGATCAAGAATTTTCCAAGGTTTATCAAATACACCAAGGATAAGCAGAATCATCAAAAATGAGTTTGAAAACACTTGGCATGAACTACATCCTTTAAAACAAAAGGAAAAATCCCCTCCAGGCCCTCCCTTCCCTCCTCTCAGCCGGGGATAAAAAGAAAGACTGGGTCCCACACAGGAATTCTCCTTCCAGCAGCACCTTCTCTGTTCCACCATCCACAGAGGCCTTTCCCTCTCATCTGGGATCAAAGGTCACCTCCTACAAGCTCTGCCCACCTCCTGGACCAGCCTCCCTAACTGCCTCCAGCCTCCACATCCATTTTGCCTTTCAGACCTTCCTCCACAGAGCTCCCACAATTAGGATTCCAAAGCCATCAAGGGGTGAATCTCTGAATGTCTTCCTTCCCTGGGGGACTGGAGGAGACCCATGAGGGGAGGGCTTTGTGCCTGACTCACCCATGTACCTCTTGGCCTCAATTCTTTCTTATTGAAGGGAAGGGCGGAAGAGAGGGAAACATCATCAAACATACTCCCCTCCCAGAAACCAAAATCTCAAACAACCAACACCACCTCCTCAGACCCTACATTCCAGATGGGCCTCTCTCCTGATATATTCAAACTCCTTCTGGTCTGTCTTCACCTCAACCCCCTCCATGCCTCCTGGATTTGCAGCCCTTTGCTCTCTAACTCCTCCCATCTGAAACCTTTTCCTCAGGTCACCAGATGCCTCCTGATTCCAAATCAACCAACAGGTTTCCGTGGACTCACCTTCTCATTTGCACTGAACAGACCTGTCCTTCCTCGGGTCTCCACCATATCTTCTCCTCTATTCCTTGCTATTCATTATGTGTCTTCTGTACTTCCCTTCTCTCTCTGCTTTCTCTCTGAATATCAGGGCCTCCCTAAGCTTCTCATCTTGGCTCCTAAATTACTTCCCTCTCTCTTGGCAGTCTTGCCCATCTTCAGAGATTTAGCTACTTGTTCAGTGAAAAATACTCAGGCTCCATGTTCATCCCAGGTCTCTCTCTCAAAGAGCAGACTCTTACTTCTAAGGAACTACAGAACACCTCCACTAAACTTCAAGATAATTGAATTTCAAGTGGTAGAGGAAGGACTAGAAATCAGCTAGACTAAAATTTTCTCTCCTCTTTAATGAGAATATTTCCTGCTGAAATCTGGTGGCATCTATCCCTGTTCCTCTATATGCCATCCAAAACTATGTGACGAATTCTGATTATGATGACTAACTAACCAGATGCTAAGCACATGGCAGAAAAACAACCTTGGCCCAGCTTGCTGTAGCAAAGAAACAGAACCTTTCACAAGACTGTTTCAAAGTAATTCACAATCACTGTCAAAACATGACACTGTTTTTTTAGGGAAAAACTGTTTCTGGGGATAAATTACGTAGCTAAATCCAACAGGGCACATTTATAAAAGAAGTTTGCAGAAGAGAAAGAAAAATAAACATCTTTTCAATAAGTTATCTGCTTCTGAGTCTCAGCTTAGTTCGTATTGGTAATAGTGGAATCCTTGCCCACAGGCTGTGCTGCCTCCAGGCAAATGTTCATTGCTGCATTTCTATGTACAGGTTTTCATACATGCATTTCATTTCCAAAATTAACACTTGGAAAGAAAAAGTAAATTCCGCAAGGCTTAATCACTGAAAAGTAGACAGAAATAAATAACAGAAAAAAATATTCCATGTGAGCAAAAATACTGAATGTGGGGATGAGAGCTGAGATGACCCAACATCATTCATTAGAACCTCAAGTTCACAGACAGAGGCTGAATAAAAGATATTCCTATAGGTCTCTCTCTCTCTCTTTTTTTTAAGACAATTTAAGACAAAGCAACCAACTTAAGAAAATCTGCCTACAAAAACAAAAGACATTTTCTGAGATGACTTTGATCTAGACATCTCTTCAAGAAAATTAGAGATACTAAGGGAACATTTCATGCAAAGATGGGCTCAATAAAGGGCAGAAATTATGTACCTAACAGAAGCAGAAGATATTAAGAAGAGGGGGCAAGAATACACTGCTGCTGCTGCTAAGTCGCTTCAGTTGTGTCCAACTCTGTGCGACCCCATAGACAGCAGCCCACCAGGCTCCCCCGTCTCTGGGATTCTTCAGGCAAGAATGCTGGAGTGGGTTGCCATTTCTTTCTCCAATGGATGAAAATGAAAAGTGAAAGTGAAGTTGCTCAGTCGTCTCTGACTCTTAGCGACCCCATGGACTGAAGCCCACCAGGCTCCTCTGTCCGTGGGACTTTCCAGGCAAGAGTACTGGAGTGGGGTGCCGTTGCCTTCTCCGCAAGAATACACAGAACTATATAAAAAATATATTCATGATCCAGATAACAGCAATGGCGTGATCACTCACATAGAGCCAGACATCCTGGAACGTGAAGTCAAGTGGGCCTTAGGGAGCATCACTATGAACAAAGCTAGTGGAGATGACAGAATTCCAGCTGAGCTATTTCAAACCCTAAAAGATGATGGTGCAAAAGTCCTGCACTCAATATGCCAGCAAATTTGGAAAACTCAGCAGTGGCCACAGGACTGGAAGAGGTCAGTTTTCATTCCAATCCCAAAGAAGGGCAATGACAAAGAATGTTCAAACTAAAGCACAATTGCACTCATCTCACACACCAGCAAAATCCAAGTCAGGCTTCAACAGTACATGAACCATGAAATTCCAGATGTTTAAGCTGGATTTCAAAAAGGCAGAGGAACCAGAGATCAAATTGCCAACATCCGTTGGCTCATTGAAAAAGCAACAGAATTCCAGAAAAACATCTACTTCTGCTTTATTGACTATGCCAAAGCCTTTGTGCGGATCCCAACAAACTGGAAAATTCTTAAAGAGATGGGAAAGCCAGACCACCTTACCTGACTCCTGAAAAATCTGTATTCAGGTCAAGAAGCAATAGTTAGAACTGGACATAGAACAACAGACTGGTTCCAAAGTGGGAAAGGATTATGCCAAGGCTGTATATTGTCACCCTGATTATTTAACTTATATGCAGAACATCATGGGAAATGCTGGACTGGATGAAGCACAACCTGGAATCAAGATTGCTGGAAGAAATATCAATAACCTCAGATACACAGATGACATCATCCTTATGGCAGAATGTGAAGGACTAAAGAGTCTCTCGACAAAAGTGAAAGAGGAAAGTGAAAAAGTTGGCTTAAACTTAGCATTCAGAAAACTAAGACCATGGTATCTGGTCCCATCACTTCATGACAAATAGATGGGGAAACAATGGAAACAGTGACAGACTTAATTTTGGGGGGCTCCAAAATCACTGCAGATAGTGACTGCAGCCCTGAAATTAAAAGATGCTTGCTTCTTAGAAGAAACAACCTAGACAGCATATTAAAAAGCAGAGACATTACTTTGCCAACAAAGGTCTGTCTAGGCAAAGCTATGGTTTTTCCAGTAGTCATGTGTGGTTGTGAGAATTGGACCATAAGAAAGCTGAGTGCCAAAGAATTGATGCTTTTGAACTGTGGTGTTGGAGAAGACTCTTGAGAGTTCCTTGAACAGCAAGAAGATCAAACCAGTGATTCCTAAAGGAAATCAGTCCCGAATATTCATTGGAAGGACGGATGCTGAAGATGAAACTCCAATACTTTGGCCACTTGATGTGAAGAACTGACTCATTGGATAAGACCCTGATGGTGTGAAAGATTGAAGGCAGGAGGAGACGGGGACAACAGAGGATGAGACAGTTGAATAGCATCACTGACTCAATGGACATGAGTTTGAGCAAGCTCCGGGAGTTGGTGATGAATGGGGAAGCCTGGTGTTTTGCAGTCCATGGGTCACAAAGAGTGGTATATGACTGAACGACTAAACTGAACTGAATTGTCTTGAACTGAATTGTCCTTGTCTGGCTTCCCTAGTTGCTCAGTGGTAAAGAACACGCCTGCCAATGCAGGAGACTCAAGAGATGTGGATTCAATCCTTGGGTTGGGAAGATCCCTTGGAGAAGGAAATGGCAACCCATTCCAGTGTTCTTGCCTGAGAAATTCCATGGATAGAGGAACCTGGTGGACTGCAGTCTATGGGGTCACGAAAGAGCTGGACACAACTTAGTGACCAAACAATGTTGTCCTTGTTAAAATATTATTTTCACCTTATTTTTACCAATCATTTCTTTGTAAATAACCATACCTGGCTTTATCCAAATAAAATGGTGTGGTAAATATCTGTCCTCTGTGGGAATACAACGCATCATGCTCATGCTCAGTGTCTGACTCTTTTCAGCCCCATGGACTGTAGCCCACCAGGCTCCTCTTTCCTTGGAATTTTCTGGACATGAAAACTCAAGAAGGTTGCCAATCCCTTCTCCAAGGCACCTTCCCAGCCCAGGAATCGAATCCACATTTTTACATCTCCTGCATTGGCAGGTGAATTCTTTACCACTGAGCCACCTGGGAAGCCCAATACAATGCATAATTTAGTTAACCTAGGCTATCTTTCCATGAGACGTGATTGTTTCTACATTATGAAATGTGCTCACAATAAAAGGAATAGAGATAACTGGAAGGCAGAGGGAGAATCACTTACCCAGCAGTTGCTGCTTCGGACCAACCTTGACGTGACTGTGTAGCCACTCCTGCCCCAGGTGTTACTCATGTTAACTCAGCCTCCGAATCAAAACTGCACCTTTTTCTCACAAACAAGGCCTTTACTGACAATAACAGGACATATGGCCAGGCTGAAAAGCCCACTGTCTAATGCTATGAAAAATCCTTGAGAAACAGGCTCTCTGCTACTCCCTGTGAGAACTCTGACAGGACTGGTACATTACCTGGATGAAATCTTGAAATATCGCAGGCAGCAAGTCACCCATATGCCCAATGTCTTTGGAGAAACGATTTAAAATTCTTCCTGCAAGAACAGGATATGAGAAATTATTCACTTCCTCAGATAGGAGCTTTAAGAGAAAGAGATTCACGAACAGATGAAAACGATATTTTTGAAATACACGTAATTAGGGACATTCCTGGTGGTATAGTGTCCCCACTGCAGGGGACATGGGTTCGATTCCTGGTGTGGAAAGATGCCACATGCCACAGAGCTACGGAGCCTGTGTGCCACAACTACTGAAGCCCATATATTTAGAGTCAGAGCTCCACCAGCAAGAAAGCCACCTCAATGAGAAGCCTGCACACTGCAGTGAAAAGTAGCCCTTGCTTACTGTAACTAGAGAAAATCCATGCACAGCAACAAAGACCCAGTGAAACCAACAATAAATAAACAAAGACTCAGTGCAACAAACAATAAATAAAGACCCAGGGCAACCAACAATAAATAAGCAAATCTTTTTAAAAAATAAAGTACATGTATTAAATATTTGGACTTCCCTAGTTGCTCAGTGGTAAAGAATCCACCTTGGTATCTCTAATTTTCTTGAAGAGATCTCTGGTCTTTTCCATTCTGTTGTTTTCCTCTATTTCTTTGCATTGATCGCTGAAGAAGGCTTTCTTCTCTCTTCTTACTATTCCTTGGAACTCTGCATTCAGATGCTTATATCTTTCCTTTTCTCCTTTGCTTTTTGTCTCTCTTCTTTTCACAGGTATTTGTAAGGCCTCCCCAGACAGCCATTTTGCTTTTTTGCATTTCTTTTCCATGGGGATGGTCTTGATCCCTGTCTCCTGTACAATGTCACGAACCTCATTCCATAGTTCATCAGGCACTCTATCAGATCTAGGCCCTTAAATCTATTTGAGAAATGGTATGGACCTAACAGAAGCAGAAGATATTAAGAAGAGATGGCAAGAATACACGGAAGAACTGTACAAAAAAG
>SJYR01002115.1:274913-325988 GCA_006410655.1 Kobus ellipsiprymnus | reverse complement strand
TACAGCCATGAAATTAAAAGACGCTTACTCTTTGGAAGAAAATTTATGACCAACCTAGATAGTATATTCAAAAGCAGAGACATTACTTTGCCGACTAAGGTCCGTCTAGTCAAGGCTATGGTTGATCCTGTGGTTATGTATGGATGTGAGAGTTGGACTGTGAAGAAGGCTGAGTGCCAAAGAATTAATGCCTTTGAACTGTGGTGTTGGAGAAGATTCTTGAGAGTCCCTTGGACTGCAAGGAGATCCAACCAGTCCATTCTGCAGGAGACCAACCCTGGGATTTCTTTGGAAGTAATGATGCTAAAGCTGAAACTCCAGTACTTTGGCCACCTCATGCGAAGAGCTGACTCATTGGAAAAGACTCTGATGCTGGGAGGAATTGGGGGCAGGAGGAGAAGGGGACGACCCAGGATGAGATGGCTGGATGGCGTCACGGACTTGATGGACATGAGTCTGAGTGAACTCCGGGAGATGGTGATGGACAGGGAGGCCTGGCGTGCTGCAATTCATGGTGTCGCAAAGAGTCGGACATGACTGAGCGACTGAACTGAACTGAACTGAAAGAATCCACCTGCCAAGGCAGGAGACATAAGAGACGTGGATTCAATCCCTGGGTTGGGACGATCCCCTGGAGAAGGAAATGGCAACTCACTCCACTGTTCTTGCCTGGGAAACCCATGGACAGAGGAGCCTTGTGGGCTACAGTCTATGGGACTACAAAAGAGTCAGACAGATACTATTCAGTGATTAAAAAGCAATACATTTAATGTATTACAAATTCATATGAAATAAGCCCATGTCAGTGGTAAAAAGAAAGAGAAAATAAGATAATAAGTAAAGAGAAACAAAAATACCACCAAATGGCAGTGGGAAGGGAGTTGAAATTGAGCCCTGATTTTTAAAAGAGTGGGGTAATCTTGTGGCAGTATCAAAAAGGGTTGGTGGATTTCAGAATGTTCCCTTCCCCTGCTTTAGGTCCATCCCATCTGAGACTCATTCCAAATGCTAAATTGGTAAATAAACAGTTGCAAATACCTAAGTATGCAACAGTTAACGCAACAATTAATACAGCAATTAATCCTAATTGTTATACCAATTTTGCTTTAGCTATAGAGATTAATTTTGCCAAGTGACACTCTCTAAATAAACATATATATAAACTGTAGTTTTTCCCCTCCAGATGGCTCACAGCACCTCATATTTTGGGAAATTGCGGATTCTCGCCATTCCCAAGTTGTGAGTTTACTACTGGGGTAATAAATCATTATTTTCAGAGATGTACAAGGTACTTTGGCCACCTCATGCAAAGAGTTGACTCACTGGAAAAGACTCTGATGCTGGGAGGGATTGGGGGCAGGAGGAGAAGGGGACGACCGAGGATGAGAGGGCTGGATGGCATCACTGACTCGATAGACGCGAGTCTGAGTGAACTCCGGGAGTTGGTGATGGACAGGGAGGCCTGGCATGCTGCGATTCATGGGGTCGCAAAGAGTTGGACACAACTGAGCGACTGAACTGAACTGACAAGGTGTGATAAGCATAGACTTCTGAATAAGCATCTAAGAAGACCAGAGGGATGTAAGCAGGAAAACAGGAATATTACTAAATGACTAAGAATCAGTTATCATTGATTTTATGTCCCTTCTCAGAATCCACAATAAGAGTATTTCTTAAAGACTGCAGGATTAGAGTATGATAATTTCTAGAAAATATCTGGGATGAACTAAAAATGCCACCTGCCACATCAGGCTGGGGGAGAGAGAGAGGGAGAGGGTGGGATGAGATGGGAGAATGGCATTGAAACATGTATACTATCAAGTAAGAAACGAATCTACAGTCGATGTCCGATGCAGGATGCAGGATGCTTGGGACTGGTGCAAGGGGAGGACCCAGAGAGATGGTATGGGGTGGGAGGTGGGAAGGGATTCATGTTTGGGAACGCTTGTACACTCGTGGTGAATTCATGTCAATGTTTGGCAAAAGCAATACAGTAATGTAAAGTAAACTAAAGTTAAAATAAAAATTTCAAAAAATTAAAAAAAAAAAGAATTTTTTCTATCAAATCTCAAAAAAAAAAAAAAAAGATGTTGTCGCCATCGGGACTTGGCAGCCTCACCTTCAAGGGTGGTGCTCCCTGAGAAGACTCAGGATGAGAAAGCACAAGATACTAGCCCCAGATAGCGCAGGCGCCCATCAAAGGAACTGTATCACAGCGAAGAGCCAATTTTGACTCCATGTTGGATCTGTTCCTTTGACATTAATGTTGCTATTCATAGCTTTTGTCAGGGAACTCTGCCCCTCTGCCTCAATGTTAAAGTACCATTTTTCAACTCCCAGGGAGACAATCTGATCCTCACCACATGTGAATGGCTGCAGAAAAGAAAAAATTTCCACATAAATAAATCCGCTCCTATTTTGCAAGATAAATGTCCTTTTGACATTACTTTCTCACCTCCTCTCCTCTATGTTCTACGAAAGAACCTGGCATCCGGACCCCAATAAGACCATTATTTTGATAAATTAGTCTGTCATCTTCTCAGTCTGCCAAGTTTCCCAATAAAGTTGTTATTCTTTGCTTTAACATGTCATCTGTACGACTTATTGGCGTCGTGAAGTAAGCAGCTGCTGCTGTTGCTATAAGTCACTTCAGTCGTGTCCGACTCTGTGTGATCCCATAGACAGCAGCCCACCAGGCTTCCCCGTCCCTGGGATTCTCCAGGCAAGAACATTGGAATGGGTTGCCATTTCCTTCTCCAATGCATGAAAGTGAAAAGTGAAAGTGAAGTCGTTCAGTCATCTCTGACACTTAGCGACCCCATGGACTGCAGCCTACCAGGCTCCTCCGTCCATGGGATTTTCCAGGCAAGAGTACTGGAGTGGGGTGCCATTGCCTTCTCCGGAAGTAAGCAGAGCGAGCTTGAACTCAGTAACAAGTAACACAGCTATATGTGGTTTTCTCTTAATACCATACCAGAAACAAAGACCAGCATAAACCATCCATTATAAATTCTACTTTTGAAAATAAACACAGGGAAAAGTTTGATTTAATATACTGCTAAACGAGTAAATAATTGATGCCCCTAAACTTTGGGCCTATCTTTTCAGTACTTATTTGGACTTCTATTTTCTTGAAGGAATCAAGTTCTGATAATAGACACAGTAGGGAGAGACAAGACACATACTGGTATTCCTGCTACTCTAGGATTAGTGACCTTAAAGATTTAAACTTGGTTCCAAATCCTTGAATAATAAATACATCAGCAACTGGAGAAGCCTACAGGTCATCAAGAGCCTGGTTAATCATGGTCACAAGCACGCAGTGGCCATGATAATAGAAATTCAGTCCCACCTGGTGCTCCCAAATTTACAACTGTTGCTTCCACATTAAGGCAAAGTAGAGCAACTTCACAGCCATAATAGCATGGACTCCTCCAATCACTTCCTCACTCCAGCTTCATAATGACAACTTTGTGGGCCTCTGTAGTTTAGTGTCCTGTGCGCCACACAGTGCCTGAACCAAACAACACATGCTGAATAAATCTACACAAGATGATGCCCTCAACAGTCTTATTTAATCCTCACAATAGTCTTGTGAAACAGGAAGGGCAGCGGTTATTCCTATTTCATAGGAGAGGAAGTTCACAGACACTGTGTCGTCATCCTCACTAAGGTTCATTAGGCACTGCCTGTGTGCTAAGTGCTGTGACTGTATTAACCTGCCTAATGCCCACGAAAATCAAGATATTGGTAAGTGTGTGAACAATGTTATTTTATAGGTAAGAAAATCAAGACAAAGAAATTAAATAACTAGCATGTAAATATTAACATAACTGTAACTGGCTATTACTTTAATAACTAGCACCAGGACTGAACCCAGGTAGTTGGCTCCAGAGTCCGTTCCCATGAAAATCAAGATATTGGTAAGTGTGTGAACAATGTTATTTTATAGGTAAGAAAATCAAGACAAAGAAATTAAATAACTAGCATGTAAATATTAACATAACTGTAACTGGCTATTACTTTAATAACTAGCACCAGGACTGAACCCAGGTAGTTGGCTCCAGAGTCCGTACTTAGAACCATGACAACATCCTGCTTTGAGATTTGCCTGCCCAGTAGTATCTATCTGCTTTATCCTTGGTCACACAGCTAGTTGATGACCAGGCTGAGGCTATTCCTATCCTCCTCCAGCCCTCATCCCTGCCTCGACAGGTCCTGTCAATCATCACCTGCAAAAAATAAAGCCACCCTGGGTCTCAGCACAAGTCTAACCAACTGAACAGAGTAGACATGTACACTGATTAACTCTTCATAGGAAACCGGGTCAGGAGGCCACCTTCCAAAGCAAGACAGGTCAAAGGCCTCAGGGTAGAGGAAGCAACCACTGGCAAACCTTCACTTAATACTGGACACTCTTACTTAATACTGAAGATCCACCTGCTAGGTACCACAAGATTCTTAAATGTAACCGAAAGTCTATTGTAAAACTAGAAAGTTGATTTTATTGAAGAGTATGTTTACATTTTAGTGACCTTGTATTTTAACTAGTTTTCCATTATATTTAGGTAAAATTCAAAATATGAGCACATGCCAGAGCTCTGTGGTCCCAGAAATGGATGGGCAAAGAAAGAAAGAAACACACGGCCTGTCTTCTGTAGAGATGTTCCTGGAAGAAGGTCCTTCCTAGTTAGCTTAACACTATGTAACACAGCCAACATTTCAAAAACATGCCAGAGCTCTGTGGTCCCAGAAATGGATGTGCAAAGAAAGAAAGAAACACACGGCCTGTCTTCTGTAGAGATGTTCCTGGAAGAAGGTCCTTCCTAGTTAGCTTAACACTATGTAACATAGCCAACATTTCAGAAACTAGTCAAAAATATTTCAACACATTTGCATCATATTTTGAGTGTTTCATATGCCACATAACAAATGGATTCCTAAATCATCCTGGAAAGTAAACATTCATTTATTTGTATAGACACACATAAATTGGAATAAAAGCTTATATGCTCCAATATTCAGATTTTCTCTGGTAGGAAAAATTATCAATAAAACTTTTTGTAGAAAATGAATAGACACACACAGTGATTTTCTTCCAAGCATCTTTTCCATTTTCAAACATGAAAATATAATCAGGCACTGAATGTGTTAACAAGATATATTGACTGAGAAACTTCATGTCTGACTTACCTATTGGATTACTATTGAAGAACAATACTGGAGCTCTTAAAATGGTCTCCAACATTTTGCTATGCAAAGTTTGTGAAGAATTAACAAGGACGTAGAATATCAACAGAGACCTTGTGATACCAAAAAGGATGGTAGATACAGTTAACCCTGAAATAAAGAAACATCACTCAGCACGAGATATCTGCCTTATCCTCAACAATGCTAAAGTATGCCAGGCAGTTTATAAAGATGCAGTATATTCTATTCTATAGATAAAGGTTGTATAGAGATTTACATATATATACAATATAGAATAAAAAACATGTGTGTGTGTATATATATATATGTATGTATATAAAGTGGATTCTGTAAGAGCTTAATGTTTTTACAAAATATACTTATAAATAAAAATATAAAAATTACTGTTTTCCTCTCACTAAATAGAAACACCACAGGGGGAAAAATCAAGTGTAAACTACAGTTTCATTCTAGGTTTTCCTAATTTAATTACAAGTTCTAAAAAAAACTCACAAGCAAGATAATTATAAAAAGTAGCTGATATTCATCTGTCTGCATTTCAAATCTCACTATTCACAACATGTCCCATAATCTAAAACTGAAGTATACTTTGATACCAGCATGTGAATAAACAGGTAACAGGAGAAATGATTTACCACTTCTTGTAATTTACAAGGAAATTTACTTCCATGTAAAGCAATTTCTTAAGAACTTACGCTATAGCCCTGGGAACTCTACTCAGTGCTCTGTGGTGACCTGAATGGGAAAGAAATCCAAAAACAAAGGAGATATATGTGTGTGTATATATATAGTTGGTTCACTTTGCTGTATAGCAGAAACTAACACGACACTGGGAAGCAACTATCCTGTAATAAAAATTTATAAAAATTTAAAATATTAAAGATAAAGAAGCTACTTCTATGCCCAAGTAGCTTTAAAGAGTATGAAAAGACCATGTTAAGTTGCAAGTGGGCAATCTCTTGCATAATTGAATTGCAAGAAACTACAAACCATATTTCGACATGAGATAATTAATCTAAATAAGCAACTAATCTCTCACTAAGTGTTTGGTGGTTCAGATGAGAATAAAAAATCTGCCTGCAATATAGGAGACCCAGGTTCAGTCCCTGTGTTGGGAAGATCCCCTGGAGAAGGGAATGGCTACCTGGTCTAGTATTCTTGCCTGGAGAACATCAAAGACAAAGGAGCCTTGCAGGGGGCCCATAGGGTTACAAAGATAGGACATGACTGAGCAACTAACACTTTCACTTTCAAAACACTTGTAAATAAATATAATCATTTACATTTATGCTTTATCAAGGACATAAATGAGCATTACCATGCATATAAACATTAAAATAGCCCTCTGAATTTCTCTTCAACTCACAATGCTAAATACAGTGGGGATAACTTCTATAATAATTATCCCCTCAAGTACTTTTTTTCCATTCAACCGACACATCAGTGTTATTTAAATTCTGAAAGCTGCTCAAATTCCTGAATTCCATCAATAGGCATTTATTTGCTTAACCCACCATCCAATATGAATGTGTAACAGAATCCCTTCCTTCTTCTTTAAGCCCCCATAGTCCACCAATTGAGAAAGAAAATAGCTAATAGATTCAAGTTTCTTACACAAGTAATCAACAAAATAAATACCTAATTTCAATGAGTGGATTTTTACATAAATCACTCTTTGTAAAAAGCTTATACAAGCATTTCCTGTGAGGACATTTAAATTTTTGTTTAAAAAAATTTATTGGGGGAATTCTGGGAAGATGGCGGAGGAATAGGATGAGGAGATTACTTTCTCCCTCACAAATTCCTCAAAAAAACATTTCAACGCCGAGCAAACTCCACAAAACAACTTCTGAATGCTGGCAGAGGACATCAAGCACCCAGAAAAGCAGATCATTGCCTTCAAAAACAGGTAGGGAAAAAATATAAAAGACGAAAAGAGAGACAAAGGAGGTGGGGAGGGAGCTCCGTCCTGGGTAGGGAAGCCCGACCCGGGAAAGGAACTGTGAGAAGAGAGGTTTCCAAACACCAGGAAACACTCTCCCTGCCGAGTCTGTGGCGAGCCCTGGAAGCACAGAGGGCATCATAACAGGAACGATACATAAATGAATAATTAAAACCGACAGATTACAAGCCCAACAGTGACTTCCCCAGCGGAAGGGCAGCACAGAAACCTGCACCCGCGGGGGGCAGGGCAGGGACGCGCGAGGTGCAGGCTGCACAGCTTTATAAGAATCAGGTAGGAAAGCCCGGCAAGTAACCAGAACGAACTAACTTGGGCTAGTAAACCAGACTGGGGGACAGCTAACCACACGAAAAGCTCGAACATAGGACACCGCCAGGACCGCCCACAGAACAAAGGACAGAACAGAAGTAGCTGGCTGCAGACCATCCCCCACCAGGGACAGGCAGCCAGAGCCGTAAGGGCTGAAAAGGGACAATCACAGCCCCGGAGAGACTCTCCCTGCCAAACGGCAAGCAGGCTTCTTTGCTAAAACTTCTGGGGGTGCTGGTCAGCGGTACACCCAGAAGACTGAGCAGCAGGGACGAGAAACGTGACGGGTCGCAGAGACTGCGTTCCCCAAACACCTGGGAAACTTGGATTTGGGAAGGGCACGAAACGCAACCCCAACCCAATATGCGCCCAGGGGAGAGAGCTGAGCGCCGAACCTGAGCGGATTAGACTGGGGAGGGGAACCCAGCCGAGAGCCGGCCTCAGACGGTTCCCGGAGGAGCAGCGTGGTCTGTGAGCCCCCCGCCCGCCCCGCGAGAGGCCTGTGTGCCCCCGCCCGCCGCCGCAAGCAGGGACAGACCCAACGGCGCTGAGGCACCACGTACACACGACAGTGTTATCTGTGTGCAGCATCCCTCCCTCCCCACAGCGAGGTTGAACAGTGAGCCAAAAAAAAAAAAAAAAAAAAGGGGGGGTCCACCACCGACCCCTCCCCTCTCCCCCCTCCCCGTGCCAGGACAGAAATCTGACACGGAAGAGACCAGCAAAGAGAAGTTAAACAGAGGGAACCGCCTTGAAAGTGACCCCACAAGGCCCAAACCTCCAAAGAAAGGGCCGGATATAATTTTACTATTTTTACAACCATTACACCCCCTGTTTTTTCTTTCCCCTTTTTTTTCTAAATTTTTAAAATTGATAAGCCCTCTATTTCCCTTTTAATTTTTACTTCTAAAGCTATTTCTCTTAAAAAAAAAAAAAAAAACAACCTATTTTTTAAAGCAAACAGCACATATAGTCTATGTGAGGTTGCTGACAGGTTTTTAAATAATTCTTGTGGCTTTGTTTCTTTTTTGTTTGTTTTTTTTTTTTTTTTTTAATATTTTTTCCTTCTTCATTTCAATAATATTATATTTATGAAAATCCAACATCTACTCTAGATTTTTAATCCTTGCTTTTGAGTTTTTGCTGTCAATTTTGTTCATTTAAAAACCCAAACTTCACTATCCAGTTTTACTTGAGAGCGAGATTACTGGCTTGACCACCATCTCCTCCTTTGGACTCTCCATTTCTCCACCAGGTGGCCTCTGTCTCCTCCCTCCCCCTTCTCTTCTCTACCCAACTCTGTGAATCTCTGTGTGTTCCAGATGGTGGAGAACACTTAGGGAACTGACTACGGGCTGGATCTGTCTCTCTCCTTTACATTTCCCTTTTTGATCCTCCTGGCCACCCCCATCTACTTCCTCCCTCACCTCTTTCCTGTATAACTCCGTGAACATCTATGAGCAGGCCAGATGGTGGAGTGCACATAAGGAAGTGATACTGGCTAGCTTGCTCTCTCCTCTTTCGATCCCACCTCATCTCATTCCAGTCTCCTCTAACAACCTCCGCCCTCTTCTCTTCTCTATGTAACTCGGTGAACCTCTCTGGGTGTCCCTCAATGTGGAGAATCTTTTCATTTTTAACCTAGATGTTTTTTCATCAGTGCTGTATAGACGGAGAAGTCTAGAGGCTACAGTAAAAATAAAACTGAAAACCAGAAGCAGGAGGCTTAAGCCCAAAGCCTGAGAACATCAGAGAACTCCTGAATCCAGGGAACATTAACCAACAGGAACTCATCAAACGCCTCCATACCTACTCTAAAACCAAGCCCTGCCCA
Organism: Kobus ellipsiprymnus; assembly: GCA_006410655.1. Taxonomy (NCBI): domain Eukaryota; kingdom Metazoa; phylum Chordata; class Mammalia; order Artiodactyla; family Bovidae; genus Kobus; species Kobus ellipsiprymnus. The sequence continues at coordinate 316,671 of SJYR01002115.1, read as the reverse complement.
AGGGCAAACAAGCTTCAGAGCAAGACATACCACGCAAACTGTCCAGCAACACAGGAACACACCTCTGAGCTTCTATAAACAGGCAGCTCAAAATTACTCCAAAACCATTGACATCTCATAGCCCATTACTGGTCTCTCCAGTGCACTCCAGAGAGAAGAAACCCAGCTCCACTCACCAGAACCCCAACACAAGCCTCCCTAACCAGGAAATCTTGACAAGCCACTGATACAACCCTACCCACAGTGAGGAAGCTCCATAATAAAGAGAACTCCACAAATTCCCAGAATATAGAAAGGCCACCCCAAACACAGCAATATAACCAAGATGAAGAGACAGAGGAACACACAGCAGGTAAAGGAGCAGGAGAAGAGCCCATCAAACCAAACAAAAGAGGAAGAGATAGGGAATCTACCTGAGAAAGAATTCCGAATATTGATAGTGAGAATGATCCAAAATCTGGAAATCAAAATGGAAGCACAGATAAGTAGCCTGGAGACAAGGTTTGAGAAGATGCAAGAAAGGTTTAATAAGGACCTAGAAGAAATAAAAAAGAGTCAATATATAATGAATAATGCAATAAATGAGATCAGAAACACTCTGGAAGCAACAAATAGTAGAATAACAGAGGCAGAAGATAGGATCAGTGAAATAGAAGATAGAATGGTAGAAATAAATGAATCAGAAAGGAAAAAAGAAAAAAGAATTAAAAGAAATGAGGACAATCTCAGAGACCTACAGGACAATATGAAACGCTCCAACATTCGAATTATAGGAGTCCCAGAAGAAGAGGACAAAAAGAAAGACCATGAGAAAATCTTTGAGGAGATAATAGTTGAAAACTTCCCTAAAATGGGGAAGGAAATAATCACCCAAGTCCAAGAAACCCAGAGGGTTCCAAATAGGATAAACCCAAGGCGAAACACCCCAAGACACATACTAATCAAATTAACAAAGATCAAACACAAAGAACAAATACTAAAAGCAGCAAGGGAAAAACAACAAATAACTCACAAGGGGATTCCCATAAGGATAACAGCTGACCTTTCAATAGAAACTCTTCAGGCCAGGAGGGAATGGCAAGACATACTTAAAGTGATGAAAGAAAATAATCTACAGCCCAGATTACTGTACCCAGCAAGGATCTCATTCAAATACGAAGGAGAAATCAAAAGCTTTACAGACAAGCAAAAGTTGAGAGAATTCAGCACTACCAAACCAACTCTCCAACAAATGCTAAAAGATATTCTCTAGACAGGAAACACAAAACGGATGTATAAACCCGAACCCAAAACAATAAAGTAAATGGTAACGGGATCATACTTATCAATAATTACCTTAAATGTAAATGGGTTGAATGCCCCAACTAAAAGGCAAAGATTGGTTGAATGGATACAAAAACAAGACCCCTCTATATGCTGCTTGCAAGAGACCCACCTCAAAACAAGGGACACATACAGACTGAAAGTAAAGGGCTGGAAAAAGATATTCCATGCAAATAGAGACCAAAAGAAAGCAGGAGTGGCAATACTCATATCTGATAAAATAGACTTTAAAACAAAGGCTGTGAAAAGAGACAAAGAAGGCCACTACATAATGATCAAAGGATCAATCCAAGAAGAAGATATAACAATTATAAATATATATGCACCCAACATAGGAGCACCGCAATATGTAAGACAAATGCTAACAAGTATGAAAGCAGAAATCAACAATAACACAATAATAGTGGGAGACTTTAATACCCCACTCACACCTATGGACAGATCAACTAAACAGAAAATTAACAAAGAAACGCAAACTTTAAATGATACAATAGACCAGTTAGACCTAATTGATATCTATAGGACATTTCACCCCAAAACAATGAATTTCACCTTCTTCTCAAGTGCTCACGGAACCTTCTCCAGGATAGATCACATCCTGGGCCATAAATCCAACCTTGATAAATTCAAAAAAATCGAAATCATTCCAAGCATCTTTTCTGACCATAATGCATTAAAATTAGATCTCAATTACAGGAGAAAAACTATTAAAAATTCCAACATATGGAGGCTGAACAACACACTTCTGAATAACCAACAAATCACAGAACAAATCAAAAAAGAAATCAAATTATGCATAGAAATGAATGAAAATGAAAACACAACAACCCAAAACCTGTGGGACACTATAAAAGCAGTGCTAAGAGGAAAGTTCATAGCAATACAGGCACACCTCAAGAAACAAGAAAAAAGTCAAATGAATAACCTAACTCTACACCTAAAGCAACTAGAAAAGGAAGAAATGGAGAACCCCAGAGTAAGTAGAAGGAAAGAAATCATAAAAATTAGGGCAGAAATAAATGCTAAAGAAACAAAAGAGACCATAGCAAAAATCAACAAAACTAAAAGCTGGTTCTTTGAAAGGATAAATAAAATTGACAAACCATTAGCCAGACTTATTAAGAAACAAAGAGAGAAGAATCAAATCAATAAAATTAGAAATGAAAATGGAGAGATCACAACAGACAACACAGAAATACAAAGGATCATAAGAGACTACTATCAGCAATTATATGCCAATAAAATGGACAACGTGGAAGAAATGGACAAATTTTTAGAAAAATACAACTTTCCAAAACTAAACCAGGAAGAAATAGAAAACCTTAACAGACCCATCACAAGCACGGAAATTGAAACTGTAATCAGAAATCTTCCAGCAAACAAAAGCCCAGGTCCAGACGGATTCACAGCTGAATTCTACCAAAAATTTAGAGAAGAGCTAACACCTATCCTACTCAAACTCTTCCAGAAAATTGCAGAAGAAGGTAAACTTCCAAACTCGTTCTATGAGGCCACCATCACCCTAATACCAAAACCTGACAAAGATGCTACAAAAAAAGAAAACTACAGGCCAATATCACTGATGAACATAGATGCAAAAATCCTCAACAAAATTCTAGCAATCAGAATCCAACAGCACATTAAAAAGATCATACACCATGATCAAGTGGGCTTTATCCCAGGGATGCAAGGATTCTTCAATATCCGCAAATCAATCAATGTGATTCACCACATTAACAAATTGAAAAATAAAAGCCATATGATTATCTCAATAGATGCAGAGAAGGCCTTTGACAAAATTCAACATCCATTTATGATAAAAACACTCCAGAAAGCAGGAATAGAAGGAACATACCTCAACATAATAAAAGCTATATATGACAAACCCACAGCAAACATTATCCTCAATGGTGAAAAATTGAAAGCATTTCCCCTAAAGTCAGGAACAAGACAAGGGTGCCCACTCTCACCGCTACTATTCAACATAGTTCTGGAAGTTCTGGCCACAGCAATCAGAGCAGAAAAAGAAATACAAGGAATCCACATTGGAAAAGAAGAAGTAAAACTCTCACTGTTTGCAGATGACATGATCCTCTACATAGAGAACCCTAAAGACTCCACCAGAAAATTACTAGAGCTAATCAACGAATATAGTCAAGTTGCAGGATATAAAATCAACACACAGAAATCCCTTGCATTCCTTTACACTAATAATGAGAAAGAAGAAAAAGAAATTAAGGAAACAATTCCATTCACCATTGCAACGAAAAGAATAAAATACCTAGGAATATATCTACCTAAAGAAACTAAAGACTTATATATAGAAAACTATAAAACACTGATGAAAGAAATCAAAGAGGACACTAATAGATGGAGAAATATTCCATGTTCATGGATTGGAAGAATTAATATTGTAAAAATGAATATACTACCCAAAGCAATCTACAAATTCAATGCAATTCCTATCAAACTACCAGCAGTATTTTTCACAGAACTAGAACAAATAATTTCAAGATTTATATGGAAATACAAAAAACCTCGAATAGCCAAAGCAATCTTGAGAAAGAAGAATGGAGCTGGAGGAATCAACTTGCCTGACTTCAAGCTCTACTACAAAGCCACAATCATCAAGACAGTATGGTACTGGCACAAAGACAGAAATATAGATCAATGGAACAAAATAGAAAGCCCAGAGATAAACCCACACACCTACGGACACCTTATCTTTGATAAAGGAGGCAAAGATATACAATGGAGTAAAGACAATCTCTTTAACAAGTGGTGCTGGGAAAATTGGTCAACCACTTGTAAAAGAATGAAACTAGATCACTTTCTAACACCACACACAAAAGTAAACTCAAAATGGATTAAAGATCTAAATGTAAGACCAGAAACTATAAAACTCCTCGAGGAGAACATAGGCAAAACACTCTCCGACATAAATCACAGCAGGATCCTCTATGATCCACCCCCCAGAATTCTGGAAATTAAAGCAAAAATAAACAAATGGGATCTAATCAAAATTAAAAGCTTCTGCACAACAAAGGAAAATATAAGCAAAGTGAAAAGACAGCCTTCTGAATGGGAGAAAATAATAGCAAATGAAGCAACTGACAAACAACTAATCTCAAAAATATACAAGCAACTTATGCAGCTCAATTCCAGAAAAATAAATGACCCAATCAAAAAATGGGCCAAAGACCTAAATAGACATTTCTCCAAAGAAGACATACGGATGGCTAACAAACACATGAAAAGATGCTCAACATCACTCATTATCAGAGAAATGCAAATCAAAACCACAATGAGGTACCACTTCACACCAGTCAGAATGGCTGCGATCCAGAAGTCTGCAAGCAATAAATGCTGGAGAGGGTGTGGAGAAAAGGGAACCCTTTTACATTGTTGGTGGGAATGCAAACTAGTACAGCCACTATGGAGAACAGTGTGGAGATTCCTTAAAAAATTGCAAATAGAATTGCCTTATGACCCAGCAATCCCACTGCTGGGCATACACACCGAGGAAACCAGAATAGAAAGAGACACATGTACCCCAATGTTCATCGCAGCACTGTTTATAATAGCCAGAACATGGAAACAACCTAGATGTCCATCAGCAGATGAATGGATAAGAAAGCTGTGGTACATATACACAATGGAGTATTACTCAGCCATTAAAAAGAATACATTTGAATCAGTTCTAAGGAGATGGATGGAACTGGAGCCGATTATACAGAGTGAAGCAAGCCAGAAAGAAAAACACCAATATAGTATACTAACGCATATATATGGAATTTAGAAAGATGGGGATGATGACCCTGTATGCGAGACAACAAAAGAGACTCAGATCCATAGAGTGAACTTTTGGACTCTGGGGGAGAGAGAGAGGGAGAGGGTGGGGTGAGATGGGAGAATGGCATTGAAACATGTATAGTATCAAGTAAGAAACGAATCGCCAGTCGATATCCGATGCAGGATGCAGGATGCAGGATGCTTGGGACTGGTGCAAGGAGAGGACCCAGAGAGATGGTATGGGGTGGGAGGTGGGAAGGGATTCATGTTTGGGAATGCTTGTACACTCGTGGTGAATTCATGTTAGTGTTTGGCAAAAGCAATACAGTAATGTAAAGTAAACTAAAGTTAAAATAAAAATTTAAAAAAATAAAAAAAAATTTATTGGGGTATTGTTGCTATATAATGCAGTAAATATGTATACAGATATCCCCTCCCTCTTGGACCTCCCCTCTGGTCACCACAGAGCACTGATTTGAGCTCCCTGTGCTACACAGCAGCTTCCCACTAGCTAGCTGTCTCACACATGGTAGTGTACATATGTCAATCCTAATCTCCCAATTCATCTTTCCCACCTCCCCACCACACCCCCCGTGTCCACACTTCTATTCTCTACATCTATGACTCTATTCTTGGCCCTGCAAATAGGTTCATCTGTGTCATTTTTTAGATTCCATATATATGCATTAATATAAGCTTTTTTTTTGCTTATATTAAAAAAAAACAATTACTTTACTTTTACTTTACTCTGTATGACAGACTCTAAGTCCATCCACATCTCTACAAATGACCCAATTTCAGTCATTTCTATGGATGAGTAATATTCCAGTGTATATACATATACCATAAATGAGATGAAAAGACAACCCTGAGAATGGGAGAAAATAACTGCAAACTAAGCAACTGAGGCTATGGATTTTCCAGTGGTCATGTATGGATGTGAGAGTTGGACTATAAAGAAAGCTGACTGCTGAAGCATTGATGCTTTTGAACTGTGGTGTTTGAGAAGATGCTTGGGAGTCCCCTGGACTGCAAGGAGACCCAACCAGTCCATCCTAAAGGAGATCAGTCCTGGGTGTTCATTGGAAGGACTGATGTTGAAGCTGAAGCTCCAGTACTTTGGTCACCTGATGCGTAGAGATGACTCATTTGAAAAGACCCTGATGCTGGGAAGTATTGAGGGCAGGAGGAGAAGGGGATGACAGAGGGTGAGATGGTTGGATGGCATCACCGACTCAATGGACACGGGTTTGGGTAGACTCTGGGAGTTGGTGATGGACAGGGAGGCCTGGTGTGCTGCAGTTCATGGGGTTGCAAAGAGTCAGATATGACTGAGTGACTGAACTGAACTGAAGCAACTGACCAGGGATTAATCTCCATAATACACAAGCAGCTCATAGAGCTCAAAAAAAAAAAAAAAAAAAAAAACCAGTCCAATCAAAAAGTGGGCAGGAGACCTAAAGAGACATTTCTCCAAAGAAGACACACAGATGGCCAAGAGGCATATAAAAAGATGCTCAACATGACTTTTAGAGAAGTGAGATCAAAACTACAATAAGGTATCACCTCACACCAGTCAGGATGGCCCTCATCAAAAAGTATGAAAACAATAAATGCTAGAGAGGGTGTGGAGAAGAGAGAGCCCTCTTGCACTGTGCTGGGAATGTAAATGGGTACAGCCACTAGGGAGTACTGTCATTCTTGTTCAGTCACTCAGTAGTGGCCGACTCTGCAACCTCATGAACAGCATGGCAGGCTTCCGTGTCCTTCTCTATCTCCCGGAGCTTGCTCAGGATCATGTCCACTGAATCAGTGATGCCATCCAACCATCTCATCCTCTGTCACCCTCTTCTTTTCCTGCCCTCAAACTTTCTAGCATCAGGGTCTTTTCCAGTGAGTCAACTCCTTGCATTAGGTGGCTAAATTACTGGAGCTTCAGCTTCATCATCAGTCCTTCCAATGAATATTCTGGGTTGATTTCCTTTAGGACTGACTGGTTTAATCTCCTTGCTATCCAAGGAATTCTCAAGAGTCTTCTTCAGCACCGCACTTCAAAAGAATCCGTTCTTTGGTGTACAGCTTTCTTTATGGGCCAACTCTCACCTCTGTACACGATTACTGGAAAAACCATAGTTTTGACTATATCGACCTTTGTCAGCAAAGTGATGTCTCTGCCTTTTAATACACTGTCTAGATTTGTCTCAGCTTTTCTTCAAAGGAGAAAGCATCTTTTAATTTCATGGGTGTAGTCATTGTCCATAGTGATTTTGGAGCCCAAGAAAATAAAGTCACTGTTTCCATTGTTTCCCCATCTATTTGCCATGAAGTGACGGGACTAGATGCCTTGATCTTAGTATTATGAATGTTGAGTTTTAAGCCATTAAAAAAATGTATAGTTATTATTTGACTGTGCCAGGTCTTAGTTGCAACATGTGGGATCTAGTTTCTGACCAGGGATGAACCCAGGCCCCTCTGCATTGGGAGCTCAGAGTCTTAGCCATTGGACCACCAGAGAAGTCCCTTAAGCAAGTTTCTTCACTCTCTTCTTTCACCTTCATCAAGAGATTCTTCAGTTCCTCTTCACTTTCTGCCATAAAGGCAGTGTCATCTGCATATCTGAGGATAGTGACAATTCTCCTGGCAATCTTGATTCCAACTTGGCAGTTATCCAACCTGGCATTTTGCGTGATTTAGTCTTCATAGAAGCTGTCTCTTATACACATCTTAAAACTTCTGGGGGTGCTGGTCAACAGTATACCCAGAAGACTGAGCAGCAGGGCGCACTCCAGAGAGAAGAAACCCAGCTCCACTCACCAGAACCCCAACTCAAGCCTCCCTAACCAGGAAATCTTGACAAGCCACTGATACAACTATACCCACAGTGAGGAAGATCCATAATAAAGTTTGTTCCATGCCCAGTTCTGTTACTTCTTGATCTGCATACAGGTTTCTCAGGAGGCAGGTAAGGTGATCTGCTATTCCAGTATGGAAGTTCCTTAAAAAACTAAAAATAGAACTACCATATGACCCAGCAATCCTACTACTGGGCTACCCTGAGAAAACCATAATTCAAAAAGACACATGAACCCCAGTGATCACAGCAGCACTATTTACAATAGCCAGATTTGGACTGCGAAGAAAGCTGAGCGCTGAAGAATTGATGCTTTTGAACTGTGGTGTTGGAGAAGACTCTTGAGAGTCCCTTGGACTGCAAGGAGATTCAACCAGTCCACTCTAAAGGAGATCAGCCCTGGATGTTCTTTGGAAGGACTGATGCTAAAGCTGAATCTCCAGTACTTTGGCCACCTCACGTGAAGAGTTGACTCATTGGAAAAAACTCTGATGCTGGGAGGGATTGGGGGTAGGAGGAAAAGGGGATGACAGAGGATGAGATGGCTGGATGGCATCACCGACTCAATGGATGTGAGTTTGAGTGAACTACAGGAGATGGTGATGGACAGGAAGGCCTGGGACACTGCGATTCATGGGTCGCAAAGAGTCAGACATGACTGAGCGACTGAACTGACCGAACTGACTGGACATGAAGCAACCTAAAGGCCCATCAGCAGATGACTGGATAAAGAATATATTTAAAATTTTAGGTGAAGATATGCTTTAAATAGTATGTAATGCTATATATATTCTAAATACTTTTGTGAATAGAGACAATCATGTTAATACTAGTCTGCTAAACCAAATGTTAAATTAATCACACAGCTGGGGAGGAGATAACACTGTGATCTCAAGGGAAGAAAGAGATGGAATCTAATCCTAGATTTTGGATTTCCCTTGCTTAGCTTCTCAAATAACTAGCGAAGCCCAAGATGGGCAGTGTGGTAAAGGGGAGTACGCATACCTTGGAGGGAATAATGCTTTTATTTGGGGTCCATGATGCCAGAGGATTTCATCCAAGATCAATAAAACTCAAGGTTTATTCAGACAGAATTCAAAAATTTGAACCACAGGGTGGGGATCCATTTCCAATCTCCTTGCCCACCCATATAATGATATAGCTCAGCTCAGCTCAGTCACTCAGTCGTCTCCGACTCTTTGCGACCCCATGACCTACAGCACGCCAGGCCTCCCTGTCCATCACCAACTCCCAGAGTTCACTCAAACTCATGTCCATTGAGGCGGTGATGCCATCCAGCCATCTCATCCTCTGTCGTCCCCTTCTCCTCCTGCCCCCAATCCCTCCTAGCATCAGAGTCTCTTCCAATCAGTCAGCTCTTCGCATCAGGTAGTCAAAGTATTGGAGTTTCAGCTTCAACATCATTCCTTCCAACGAACACCCAGGGCTGATCTCCTTTAGGATGGACTGGTTGGATCTCCTTGCAGTCCAAGGGACTCTCAAGAGTCTTCTCCAACACCACAGTTCAAAAGCATCAATTATTCTGTGCTCAATTTTCTTCACAGTCCAACTCTCATATCCATACATGACCACTGGAAAAACCATAGCCTTGACTAGACAGAGCTTTGTTAGCAAAGTAATGTCTCTGCTTTTTAATATGATATCTAGGTTGGTCATAACTTTCCTTTCAAGGAGTAAGCGTCTTTTAATTTCATGGCTGCAGTCACCATCTATAGTGATTCTGGAGCCCAAAGAAATAAAGTCAGCCACTGTTTCCACTGTTTCCCCATCTATTTCCCATGAAGTGATGGAACCATGAAGTGATAATGATATAAGATTTAGGTAAAACAACCTATTAGAATAGACAATAGCCACATATTTCCAATGGCTGATTTTCTGAATAGGCAATCCTGGTTTAAGTACCCAAATCCAGTACAGGGCAAAGTAAGAGTCTTCATTCAACCTCTTTTCTTCTAGTAGATCTTTAAAATAATTATTCAAGTTAATTTACAGAGTAAATCCAACTCAGACACTCAATCTGTTAAGACATTACTGAATTACTCCTGAAAGCCCTAGTTGCTCATACAGACTCATTGTAAACACCTTAGACTCAGGTATAATGGAGTGGATGACTCAACTTCACCTGAATACACTCCTAAGTACCAGTTCAGAATGAACACTACATCTTCATCTTCTTTTACAAATCCCCCAAAATACAGCTCACTTTGTACATTCGCCCTAAAACAGGAAAGAAAAAATATTACACTACAAATATACATAGAACTTACACAAATATAAAAAAAATTACCTCAATTTGAGAAATGTGTTTCATGCTGGAAAGTGTTTCCCAACTCACAAGACCCTCTGTGTGTCTCCCTTTTAAAAATCTGAATCATGACTTTCAGTTCTCAAAACTGTCTGTGAAGACAGACTTAGAAAGTGAACTTGTGGTTACTAGAGGGGAAGGGATAGTTAGGGAGATTGTGATGGTCATGCACATACTATATTTAAAATAGATAACCAACAATGACTTATTGTATAGCACATGGAACAGGAACTCTGCTCATTGCTATATGGCAGCCTGGATAGGAGGCGACCTGGGGGAGGATGTATACATGTATATGTATGGCTGACTTTCACTGTTCACCTGAAACTATCACAACATGGTTAAGTGGCTATATTTCAATACAAAAGAAAAAGTTCAGAAAAAGAAAAAAAAAAGTCTGTAAAGAAGCTACTAAAGAGAGGGACAAGGGGAGAGACCATGGGGTAATCATACTCACCCACAAGAAGTTTACTTTTTCTTCAGGGAAACTATGTAAGGTCATAAGAGGAGACGAAACAAGCCCCACCTCCACCCGACTCTGTGGGAAAGTGAATCTTCGTGTAGATTTCACAGCACTTTGGGTCAGACCAGGAACCACTCACCAGTATGCAAGCCACCAATCCTGCAGGACATAGGCAACCTGGAGCAGGAAACAGCAGTCACTCACACACTGACATCACTGAGCCTCACACCCTGTTCACTAGGATGGGGGACGGAAAGGCTCCAGAACACGGAGATGGTCCTTCCAGCTCAGGTCTGCACCAAGCCCAACGCCCCATATGACCACAGGTCAGGGGAGGGCATGCTACATTTTAAAATCTTTAAAAGATATCCCCCTTTTCCCAGAAGACTTTGCTCAACACATATGGCATGTCAGTGCAAACCCAAGTGGACTTAAAATGCAGGAATAGCACTGCGGTGGCCTCATCCACTCAGATGAAGGCCTGAGAGCAAATCCTGAGGCTTCCTGAAGGAGGAAGAAATTCTGCCTCAAGACAGCAGGGTCAACTCCTGCCTGAGATTCCAACCTGCAGGGCTGCCTTCTTGATTTCACATTCACCCAGCAAGATCCCACAACATCAGCCAGTTTTTAAAAATAAATCTCTTAAAATACATATCTAAGAATAATTATAAAATAAATATAGTATAAATAATACATAAACAACAAGCTGAGGGCATAAACCAAAATAAACGCCCTTACATACCTGAGCTGCAATGTTCACTAGAATAAGGAAGAGGATGACAGACCACCCAGCACCGGCTGTAAAGTAATTCTTATAGGTCTTAAAACCAACTTTTCCTGCCAAATAGTCCTCTAGAGGTAGTGTAACCTGTATGTTCTCAGTCTGGAAGGGAAAAAAGGCAGTGAGAAATGAAATTCTAAATAATGAACTCCAAGTTTCAAGAGTTCAATGATGCCCTCCACTGCAAAGCTGTGGGAAACAGACACAGCTCACACACTGGTAGGAGTACAAGATGGTCTATCCTCCAGAGATGGGGGTGGGAATATCTGGCCAAACCATGTGTGCATTTATTCTTGGACCCAGCCATCCCACTTCTAGGAATCCATTAGAAATAAGGAAACATCATTTGCATGAGGTTATGCACTGCTGGGGGAACTTTGCTTAAAGTCGATCATGACTCTCAGCATAATACACCGATTCAAGTATAAAGACAGAAGCTTGTTCTAAAATAATATATAAAATTATGGAGTTAATATATCTCTCTAGATGACTTGTGTCACTCAATGATGGAGACATAAAATGCAGTTGGGGTTCAAAAGGTGAAGACGGAAACTAACTCCAAAGTGTCTACTGTGAGTCAGGTCCTTTGCACACGTTACCTCTGACCATGGGGCAAAATACTACCATCAGTCACCTATAGTGCCAGAACATTCCAACATATGTAGCTGATTTAATGTGATTACAGGAGGACTCAGTCTACGGATGTCTTCCATTAAGCCTCTGGATGAATAAGGGAACCTGGGGACCACCAGAGCAAGTAGGATGTAACTACAGTAAATTGAAGAGTTCTCATATCAGTGTGAGCCACATGCATCCAGAAATTCAGAAGTGCACCCACTCCTGGTCTCCATAAAAGTCTCCATCCTACACCCAAAGGAGAACCCCAAGCAGGCTTGCTCCTTTCATGCTTTTCTATCAATTCCATGGGATAAGACTTTGGGAACCTTAGAGTCTAATATGGGACAAATAAAGATGTCATGAGCAGAGCAGACTGGAGGTCCATGAAGCCACCAAGAGCAGATAGAACTAGGTGTGTTGCAGGCTGAGAAACTCACATCTTGGTCTCCTGGAGCCGCACCTTTCAATGAGCGTCTGGGAGACTGTAGAGATGGATCCAAAGACTCAGAGTTCAGAGTGGGAGTTCCTAGAGCTGGAGATGGTTCAGACTGCTTATTTCCCTTCTCAAAAAGGGAAAAGATATCTATCCCAGATTTCAGGAGCTCAGAGTAAGTCCCCCTGTCCACTATTTTGCCCTAAAATAAAAATAATAATAATAATAATTTTTTGGAGGAATTAATTTACATGTGATAATGTTGTGTTAGTTGCTCAGCTGTGTCTGACTCTTTTTGACCCCATGGACTGTAGCCTGCCTGGCTCCTCTGTCCATGGAATTCTCCAGGCAATAATACTTGAGTGGATTGCCATTCCCTTCTCCAGGGATCTTCCTGACCCAGGGATTGAACCCAGGTTTCCCGCATTGCAGGCAGATTCTTTACCATCTGAGCCACCAGGGAAGCCCTCGATAATATTAAACCAACTGAAATACTAATCACAAAAAGTTATTTGGTCTTAAATTATAATATTTGAAGAAAATAAAGATCTCTGGGTCTAGAATTCTTGTTGAGAAATCTAGTCAACTCAAAACAACTGAGCATTCTGTTCTCTGCCAAACCCTGGGTTAGGTGCTAGGGCATTTGAAAGAAACGTGTGCTCATGGGTTAAAAATGGAGGTTGTTCACATAACTACTGTGGGCACTTAGGGAAGCAAGAAGCACAGTTTCTGGGAGGATCAGTGCAGTCTCTAGAGACAACATGAGAACTCAGAGAAACCTCATGTGACAAGCAGAATTTTAAAAACCGCTGGGGAGAATATTCCAGAAAAGAAAATTACTGACACAGAGGTGGGCACGGGCACGTCTGCATGGGTGACAGTCGCTCATCAAATTTCCCTGACCACCGTCACTGTCACAGTACCATGTGCCCGGCTGGGACAGGACATGTAGGAACCAGCCCTGAACAGAGAACCCATAAGCTGCATCTTCATGGTCTTTACAACTGTCTGGAGGAATTAGAATGCATTATAGGGTCACAAGGATCAAGGAAGTTCCCAGATGAAAATTCAATGTTCCATTTATTAAAGTAACTGAACAAGGAGGCCATGAGGCCGGGGTGTCGCTAATGCTTTGGCAGTCTGTGCCCGCAAATCGAAACCTAAGCCACAATCAGTGTACACAGATCCAAGAAAAAACTTAGCACCAACCAACCACAAGTAGCCAACCAGGCTTCCCCAATCAGGCAGCTGATTAAACTACAGCCAATCTAATCATGTTCTTTGAACATGTGTGGGGAGTTGGTGATGGACAGGGAGGCCTGGCGTGCTGCAGTCCATGGGGTCGCAAAGAGTAGGACAGGCCTGAGTGACTGAACTAAACTGAACTGACACATCCTTGCACAGCTTCCCTCCCTTACAAAGTCATATAGAATAATGTGCAGATGTTTTACTATTTTCTGACCCTGAAACAAGATGCAGCTGATCACTCAGTGGCAAACAAAACACTAGGGAAAAAAATCTCATGATGCAAAATTCATCAAATAGGAGCAACTCTGGGTAAGGCAGCTCAGGTGGAAAAAGATGGCCCAGGACCCTAGTTAGGACCATCTCCCCTCTGCTGTGAGAAAGGGACCAGACAGTGAGGATGGACCCTGATTTATCCAGGGGTGCTCACCAGTGGAGAGATAGTTGTTTTGTTAGTAGTAAAATTGGGGGTAGTGTCCTCAAAAGAAGCAATAAGGTGACCTTAAAACATCTAGGGAGTCGCTAAATAGGTTATTCTCCTGCCCATTGAGCCTTTGCTCATAACCCTGTCAACACTGAGTTTTACACACTAGAATCGCCCCCTCTGTCCATGAAATCAACTGCTCTCAAGCTTGAAAAACCATAGCTCCTCCCCCCATTGCTAGAGGAATGGAGAGGAATTCACACATGGAACTGCTTCTAGAGAGATAGAGGTTCTGTATTTTAATAATCTTGGAGCAGAGATTCATTTCATAAGTCAGGGATCTGACCAAGGGCCTGTGGAACAGTCAGGGGTTAATGACAAAGGCACTGAAGCCCAGAGGTAAATGAGCCAAGAAGTGAAGCATCAAACTACCACCAAGTCTGAAAACTTCTCACTAATCTCCACCCCACCTCCCAACCATGCTAGGAGCTATGGGTTGGATGGTGCCCCTCCTCAAAATGATAAGTTCAAATGTGACACCTGTGAGCATGACCTTATTTGGAAACAGGGTCTTTGCAGATGCAATCAAGTTAAGATGAGGTCATACTGGTGCAGGGTGACCCTAAATCCAGTATGACTGATGTCCTCATGAGAAGGAACTCAGACACGGGGACAATGGCCATGTGGCTTTAGAGGCAGAGACCACAGTGCTGCAGTTAGAAGCCAAGGAACACCAAGGAAGGCCAGTGAAGATCAAAGGCTGTAGGGAAGGACTGTCCCCTGGAGCCTTCAGGGGGAGCACGGCCCTGCCAGCACCTGGATTTGGGACTTGTAGTCAGAAGGCAATGGCACCCCACTCCAGTACTCTTGCCTGGCAAATCCCATGGACGGAGGAGCCTGATAGGCTGCAGTCCATGGGGTCGCTGGGAGTCGGAAACGACTGAGCGACTTCCCTTTCACTTTTCACTTTCATGCATTGGAGAAGGAAATGGCAACCCACTCCAGTGTTCTTGCCTGGAGAATCCCAGGGACGGGGGAGCCTGGTGGGCTGCTGTCTCTGGGGTTGCACAGAGTTGGATACGACTAAAGCGACTTAGCAGCAGCAGCAGCAGTCTCCAGAACAGGGAGACGATAAACTTCAGTTGAAATCACCCGTTCATGGTACTTCATCATGGCAGCTCTAGAAACTGGTACTCTAGCCTGAGACACACTTCTGTCTTCTCAGCTTTACTAAGACTTCAAATTGCTTCTGCTGTCACCCCTCAAGTGACCATCATAGAAATCTCTCAAATTTGATGTCAGACCACATTGTTGCTCTGCTCTGGACCATCCAAGACTTCCGTCTCACTTCCAGTCCCCTGCCCACTGCTCGGAGACCAGCGCCTTCCATGTCCCCTGCCCACTCCCCTCAGACACGCTGGTCTTCCTGTCGTTCCTCCAACCTGCCAGGTCAGCTCCTTCCTTAGCACCCCCTGCCTCAGACCCCCTCCCCCAGGTGTTGCACGGCCCCTACCTTCATGTCACTCAGACCCCATGAGGCACCAGCTCCTCAGGGAGGCAGCCAGGCTGTCACCCTCACTCCATCTTTGTCACATCTGTCCCCATAAGAACAGAAGGGCCTTTTCCTCCTGCTGCACACACGAGACCTGGGCAGTGAGACCAGCAATTGGAGACACCAGCAGAGTGGGCATCTCTGACCCAGGTGCTCGGCTACCCAACCTCACTTCTAGTGTTAATGGAATATGCTTTTTAGGCAACCTAGGTATGACAATCACCTGGATACCAACAGATCATAGAATCTCTAATTTCTAAGTAATACACTTTGACTTAAGTCATGGAAGAGGAAAATAAAAATTTCTAAATAAAATTACATCATTATCCTTAAGAAATTTCATTAGAACAGGGATGATTCAATAACCCTGTGGTTTCACTTTTACACACTTTAGTTTTACATGGCTTAGAGTGTAGTAGTGACATCCATTAGAGTCATCCTCCAAGGTGTGAACACCAGCTCTGAGAAGGGGGTGAAAAACTGAGGGAGAAGAGGGTGTTTACCACTAACCCAAGGAAAGTGACCAGAATGGAGGTCCGTCGTTCAACACATGTGGGTGCTAGCAATTCTAAAAATTACTTACATTTTTCAATGCCAGAATCTGACTCGTATCTTTTAGGTATTGAAACTGATGAGTGACTAAAATTGTGATCTTCTTCTTCAAGGCCTGACGAATACACCTACAAATGTAAAAGGTACAGAAAGCAAAAGCACATTAATGGAGTGCCTCAAACTGAAAACTTATATTTTGAAAAGAGAGACAAAGACCACACAGCAGTCAAAGATCTTTAGTTTAAATGCAAAATCAGTAATAACAATTAAATAAACATAAATCAATTAATCCAACTAGGTTCTTAAATTAATCAGCAGCAAATTTGAATTTAGTGCTACAAAAACATTTTAGAACCAGTTTAGTGAAGGAGGCACTAACAGCTAAGTCTTTTCCTCTAAAACTCAGCTTAGCAATTATTTACATATTTCATAAAGGAAAACAGCTGAGCAATACTGAGATTATAAAGTGAAAGTGAAAGTGAAGTCTGTCAGTCGTGTCCGACTCTTTGTGACCCATGGACTGTAGCCCACCAAGCTCCTCCGTCCATGGGATTCTCCAGGCAAGAATATTGGAGTGGGCTGCCATTTCCTTCTCCAAAGATTACAAAACCTGACTAAATTAAAACACTATTTTATCGCTATTTGGGAATGGGAGAAGAGGGATTCATGTCTTTTAAAAATGTGTATATTCTTAGACAGCTTTCAAGGAGATTATTTATAATTAATGATGTAAATATTCACAACAAAAAATTAATAGATTCTTGGGAACCTTTGTCACAGTGTATTTGCTAGACACTTGCTCCCAAAGAATATTAGATAGAAAATGAATGCCAGTGTGGCCTCCATCAGTCTCTGCAACAGTCCCAGTTCCATCCAGGAAGCAAGTCTTCTTTCATTAGGACTGAACAACTTCCAAATATGAAAGTAAAAGAACAGTCCAAAAAACAGTCCAAATGGTCCAAATCATAGTGGAAATCACCCAATGGCTCAGAGCACCCACCAGTTCTCTTAGTCAAAACACCCTCAGTCTTCAACCTTATATTTTTCTCACAGTAAAAAGAAAACTACTCCTGCATTTCAAATGTAGACCCCTACGGACTCAGGCCCAGTCTCATTCCACAGGGTCCACAACCCCTCCAGGGAAGCAAATGCTCAGGTCCAGGGCCCCAGTGACCACAGGCAGGTTTCCAGGCAGGTACTCTGAGTGCCCCAGCCCTTCACAGAGCAAATCTCAGAAACCTGGGCCAGAGCTCAGCCTGTGAGTGAGTCAGATGGAGAGTCTGGAGCCAGCAGGCTGCAGCTCAGTCCCTCTCAGGAGCCTGATGGCATTGGACAAGAGACTAAACCTCAGTTTGTTCACCTCAGAACAAAGTCAGTGAGAACTCATCCATACCTTCTAAGAAATCAAACCACCAATACACTCAGTAAATGTCAGCCCCTTTCTCCACTCCTCCCTAACCACAAATGGTCACGTGCTTTGGACTCAGGACAGAAACTCTTAACAGGACATTCTGGACACTGGGTCTGTGATCAGAAATAAGACCCTGGGATGTAAACACATCCACCATCACTTCGCTAAGTCTAAAAGGATTCATTTTTACCTTTTGACATGTGTTAGCTCAGCATTCATAACTAAGTTTCTTGGTTAACACCTTTTCAAACTTAGTATAAAGCTTTTAACCAGAATTTTTTCTCCTTAATTCATAATTACCTTCCAATAGTCCCTAAGTTTAGTTCAGTTGCTCAGTCGTGTCCGACTCTTTGTGACCCCATGAACTGCAGCATGCCAGTTCCCTGTCTATCACCCTGTCTATCACCAACTGCCGGAGTCTACCCAAACCCATGTCCATTGAGTCGGTGATGCCATCCAACCATCTCATCCTCTGTCCCTAAAGGTGGATGTTAATCAAATCTGATGGGTTGCTACATCCAAGATGAACCAACCCAAAAGTTTTAAGATGTTTTCTTCCTAACATCCTATCACAGATGAGGTAATACAAATAACTACAATGAAGTGATCAGTTGATGGCTTTGGTTTTTCCCTAAATAATGCTTTTATCCAAATCACTAGAAAAATACACTGTTTTCCAAGTTTTTAAAGATTTCCAAGTCATGCCATAGAAATGATTGAGTCAGCAACCGGTTGTGTAACAGCTATTCCTATATAAAGGCTGTGTTAATTTTATAATCCCACATATAATCCTATATAAGGGCTGTATTAAGAGGGAACACATCCTGTGGTAGAGGCGATACAAATAAGACAGAGTCCCCACCTTCATTCATTCAATCAGCAGAGGTTTGCTGAGGAGCCAGGCACTGTCCTAAGTGCGGAGGATCCACCCACACGTCAAGAGAGAAGACAATACTCTGCACCGTGTAGAGGACACAGTGAATAAGTACAGAAAATGTGCTACTGGGCTGTGACCTGTGCTCTGAAGGAAAAACAAGGGCAGCTGCTGTCTTAGATGTGGAGACACGGGAGCCCTGAGACTATGTGGGGAAACATCCTGGAAGAAGGCACAGCAGGTACAGGGTTCCTGGGACAGAACATGAAGGACGGAGACAGCTTCCTGCATTCATAGTTTACGGGTGGCAGGGGGACTCATAAATGGCCAAGTGCCCCCACTGAGGGCTGTGGGAAGACTGAGGGCACGGGCGCCCCCTGGAGGAGCGGGAGGGAGTGGCAGGTCCTGTCTTCCATCTTCCTTCTGTGCCCTGGCGCACTGCTCCCTTGCTCTGGACAGAGGGACCAGTGTGTACAGACAGATGGGGGTGAGAAAGGACCCCACAGAGCCAGCACAGCTGGACACCGAGTGGGTGTGGGGACGAGCTGGAAAGGCTGAGGGGGGCAGACGGCAAAGAATCCTGTTTGTCTGAGGACCTGGAGCTGCTTCCTGAATGTGTGTGTATGGGAGGGGTGGTGGGGGGTGGTGTCTGTGACGGGCTGGAGCAGGAGGAGAGTGAGCTGTGTAGACAGGAGGGTGAGCTGTGTAGACAGCAGCATGGGAATCTGATCAGGAGAGACCCCAAGACCTGATGACACGGGAGGCAGGGGTCCAGTGATGTGGGTGGGGCTGAAGCAGGATGAGATCCATGGCTGGACACAGGTGAAGATGCATCAGTTCATCTAAGGCCCTCACCTTCTGTGGCTGATAGAGTCCACTATGTTCACAGCATAAAGCTGTAAAAGTCATGAACCTCAAGGACCTTGGATATAAATTCATGACTGAAGAAAACAGCAGCAGGTAGAAGTGTGGTTCATTCACTTTTAATACAAAACTCTCCCCATGGCTAAGCTTACACATGACCACCATATCTCACAGCATATGTTCCATCTGATTCTCTAACTTGAAAGCACTCTCCAGGATGTGGAGAAAAGGGAACCCTCTTACACTGTTGGCGGGAATGGAAACTAGTACAACCACCATGGAGAACAGTGTGGAGGTTCCTTAAACAACTGGAAATAGAACTGCCATACGACCCAGCAATCCCACTGCTGGGCATACACACTGAGGAAACCAGAAGTGAAAGAGACACATGTACCACAATGTTCATTGCAGCACTGTTTACAATAGCCAGGACATGGAAGCAACCTAGATGTTCATCAGCAGATGAATGGATAAGAAAGCTGTGGTACGTATACACAATGGAGTATTACTCAGCCATTAAAAAAANGAAAGAGACACATGTACCACAATGTTCATTGCAGCACTGTTTACAATAGCCAGGACATGGAAGCAACCTAGATGTTCATCAGCAGATGAATGGATAAGAAAGCTGTGGTACCTATACACAATGGAGTATTACTCAGCCATTAAAAAAATGCATTTGAGTCAGTTCTAATGAGGTGGATAAAACTGGAGCCTATTATATGAGTGAAGGAAGTCAGAAAGAAAAACACCAATACAATATATTAGTACATATATATGGAATTTAGAAAGGTGGTAACGATGACCCTATATGCAAGACAGCAAAAGAGACACAGATGTAAAGAACAGTCTTTTGGACTCTGTGGGAGAAGGTGAGGGTGGGATGATTTGAGAGAATAGCATTGAAACATGCATATTATCATATGTGAAACAGATTGCCAGTCCAGGTTCGATGCATGAGACAGGATGCTCAGGGCTGGTGCACTGGAATGACCATGAGGGATGGGATGGGGAGGGAGGTGGGAGGTGGGTTCAGGATGAGGAACACATGTACACCCATGGCTGATTCATGTCAATGTATGGCAAAAACCACTATTGTAAAGTAATTAGCCTCCAATTAAAATAAATAAATAAATTTAAGAATTTTTTAAAAAGCACTCTCCAGTTGCTGCTGAGTGGTTTCCTAAATTGCTTTCATGCTCTCTGCTTTAAGTTTCCCTAGAGAATATGTGGTTCTGATTACAAACAACAGTCTTAAGCTTGCTTCTATCAAGTATATATCCAAAGTGGTACACCCAAAATATTGAAGAGGATTTTATAAATATCTCCTGTGTTTGAAAAAGAACTCAGGGGAACTTTTGTGATCAGCACACTGCACTTGGCACCAAAATGCCTTACTCTCCCTTTCCTGTGACATGGATGCAATGATGCAGAATCTGCTCCTGCCCTGATGGAGAACTTGTGCAGATGCTCACAGGATGTGGTAACACACATTTGTGAGTTCAGGATGGGGTGCTGGGAACAGGGAGGCTGAGATACTCATGATGCCAAGCGGGTGGAGGTGGGGAGTCCTTATCACAGCACAAGCTCCTGTCACTGAACTCTTGACAAGAAACAAGGCACTTCTCTAAGGGAAAATTCAACAGAAGAGGGTTGGAAAGGGGGGATCAGATCAGAGCTGGAGACCATGCCATGTGTCATCTGCTCTGTTCTCTCAAGCTCTCAAAGATTCAGAGCTACTATGCAGGTTTCTGTGTATGTGTGTTACAATATACCTAACATGAAATTTACTGTTCCTGCCATTTTAAGCACATAGCCCAGTGGTCTTAAGTACATTCACATTATTGTGCAGCCATCACCACCTTCCATCTCCACAACTTTTTCATCACCCCAACACTAAGCATGTTTTATACACGGGCAGGTTCCACAAGTCTAACAACCCCTGCTTAGTAGACGTGGAATCCCAGCTCCTAGTGTCCAGAGCCCAGAGCTCCTCACAGGCCTTCCTCTCACACTTGCTGACTCTGCTGAAGTCTCTACTTTGCTATTCTGGACTTGCTGTAAATCAATCACGTCCCCTCAGTTTCACATGTTGTCACCTTAGTCATCAGTACCTTAGAATTTGGTGTCATGGACTTTAAAGAGATAATCATTACCCTTAATTATACTGGACCTAATCTAATCTGACTGGTGTGCTTAGATGAAGAGGACTAAGACATAATGACAGAGACACAGGCATGTAAACCAATGAAGTTAGAACACACTCCCCACCATGCACAAAAATAAAGTAAAATGGCTTAAAGACTTAATCACAAGACATGACACTATGAAACTCCTAGTAGAGATTATAGGCAAAACATTTTCTGATATAAATTATACCAATGTTTTCTTAGTTCAGTCTCCTAAAGCAATAGAAATACAAACAAAAATATGCAAATGGGGGCTTTGCTGGTGACTCAATGGCAAAGAATCCACCTGCCAGTGCAGGAGACACAGAATCCCTCCCTGGTCCAGGAAGCTCCCACATGCACAA
The DNA here is from genome assembly GCA_006410655.1 of Kobus ellipsiprymnus. Classification (NCBI taxonomy): domain Eukaryota; kingdom Metazoa; phylum Chordata; class Mammalia; order Artiodactyla; family Bovidae; genus Kobus; species Kobus ellipsiprymnus. Next base: position 294,629 of record SJYR01002115.1, on the reverse strand, counting down.
AGCAACTCAGCGCATGCAGCACAACTACTGAGCCTGTGCTCTGGGGCCCAGGAACCACAACTACTCGCCCACATACCCTAGAGCCCGTGCTCTGCAACGAGAGAAGCCACCACAGTGAGAAGTCCATGCATCACAGCTAGAGAGTAGCCCCTGCCCACTGCAGCTAGAGACGAGCCCTCACAGCCAAGAAAACCTTCACAGCCATAAATAAATAATATTTTTTAATTAAAAACATAAACAATGGGACCCAATCAAACTTACAAGCATTTGCACAGCAAAGGGAACCATAAACACAATGAAGAGACAACCTACAGATGGGAGAATATATTTGCAAATGATGTGATAACAAGGGTTTAATTTTCAAAATATAAAAACAGCTCATTCAATTTAACAACAACAACAAAAAATCCAATTAAAAAAATGGTTAAAAGAACTAAATAGACATTTCTCCAAAGGACACATACAGATGGCCAACAGACACAAGAAAAGAAGTTCACCACTGTGAATTATTAGAGAAATGCAAATCAAAACTACAATGAGGTATCTCTTCACATAAGCTTCAATGGCCATCATTAAAGTAACAATGGCTGAAAGGATGTGGAGTAAAGGGAACCCTCCTACTCTGCTGGTGGGAATATAAATGGCTGCAGGCATTGTTGAAAATAGAAGAAAGGTTCCTCAGAAAACTAAAAATAGAATTACCTTACAGTCCAGTAATCCCACTGCTGGACATATATCTGGATTAAACTATAAATCAAAAAGAGACAAGCACTCCTATGTTCACAGCAGCACCAATCACAATAGCAAAACATGGGAACAACCTAAATGTCCACCAACAGGTGAGTAGAGAAAGAAGATGTGGTGCATATAGACAACGTAATACTGCTCAGCCATAAGAAAGAAAGAAAGAAAGCCATTTGCAGAAACATGGATAGGCCTGGAGATTCTCATAGTAAAGTGAAGTAACTCAGAAAGAGAAAGTCAAGTATCATAATTACATCACTTATATGTGGAATTTAAACTATGGAAAAATGAACCTATTTACAAAAGAGAAACAGACTCAGACATAGTGAACAGACCTGTGGTTGCATGGATGGAAGGAGGTGGTAGGAAGGGATGGGCTGGGAATTTGAGGTTAGCAGAGGCAAACTATTATGTGTAGAATGGATAAACAACAAGGTCCTATGGTATAGGACCACTCACAGGGAGCAGCATTCAATACCCTGAGATAAACCATTATGGAAAAGAATATTTGTGCATAACTCAGTCACTTTGCTGTACAAAGAAATTAACACAACGTAGTAAGTCAGCTATATTTCAATAAAATTTTTTCAAAAAAAAAAAAAATAGGACAGAGACACAGGTTGCATGTAAACAGAGGAAAGACCATGAGAGGACACAGCGAGATGGATGCAGTCAGAAGCCAAGGAGAAAGGTCTCAGGAGAAACCAAACCTGCCCATATCTTAAACCTGTAGCCTCAAGAACTGTGAGAAATTTAATTTCTATTTTTTAAGCTCCCCCATCTGTGACAATTTTGCTATGGACTGAATGTTTTTGTCCTCAAAAATCATACATTGAGACCTAATCCCCACTGTGTGGGTATTAGGAGGTGGGGCCATCAGGAGGTGATCAGGTCATGAGGGTGGAGCCTCCATGGAAGGGATTAGTGTCCTTATAAAAGGGACCAACACGGCTCTCTCACCTCTTCCCCACATGAGGACACAGGAATCCGGCCCTCACCATACACTGAATCTGCCAGCACATTCACCTTGGACTTCCCCAGCCTCCAGAACCATGAGAAATAAATTTGTGCTATTTATAAGCCATCCAGGCTCTGGTCTCCTGTGAGAGCAACTTGAATGGACACAACCCTAGAAACTAACACAGGATGTGACAGAGAGAATTTCCAAACAGCTTCTTTCTGCCGAACACCCCGCCTCCTCCAGGTGAGGACGTGCCTGCTGTTCTCCTCATAGCCCTGCTTTCTCCTCCCTCCACACCTGTGCTTCTCCTCAGCAAAGGACTGGGTCCTCTTTTCAGCCTCCACACACCTGCCCAGCCTGCAGGCTCCAGGGTACTTCCCACCCAACCCTGGGCACAGGGAGCTTTCCAACTTCAATGAAAGCCTCTAGATGCCACTTCCAATTTCATTTAGCACTTCCTATCCTGTATCAAAACCTCTAAACTTTCACCCTGCTGATCTTTTCCCAGGCATCTGTCTTAACAAGCTCCACATTGAGACAGGTTCCTCAGAGGCAGGAATGAGAGCTGACCATCATCAGTGCAGTTCATTGGCAGTCACTCAGTCATGTCCGACTCTTTGCAACCCCACAGACTGCAGCATGCCAGGCCACTCTATCCATCACCAACTCCTGGAGTTTACTCAAATTCATGTCCATTGAGTCAGTGATGCCATTCAACCATCTCATCCTCTGTCATCCCCATCTCCCACCTTCAATCTTTCCCAGCATCAGGGTCTTTTCAAATGAGTCAGCTCTTCGCATCAGGTGGCCAAAGTATTGGAGTTTCAGCTTCAGCATCAGTCCGTCCAATGAATATTCAGGACTGATTTCCTTTAGGATGGACTGGTTGGATCTTCTTTCTGTCCAAGGGACTCTCAAGAGTTTTCTCCAACACCACAGTTCAGAAGCATCAATTTTTCAGTACTCAGCTTTCTTTATAGTCCTACTCTCACATCCATACATGACTACTGGAAAAACCATATCCTTGACTGGATGGACCTTGTTGGCAAAGTAATGTCTCTGCTTTTTTAATATACTATCTAGGTTGGTCAAACTTTTCTTCCAAGGAGTACGCGTCTTTAAATTTCATGACTACAGTCACCATGTGCAGTGATTTAGGAGGCTAAAATAAATAAATAAATAAAGTTTATCACTGTTTCCACTATTTCCCCATCTATTTGCCATGAAGTGATGGGACCAGATGCCATGATCTTAGTTTTCTGAGTGTTGAGCTTTAAGCCAACTTTTTCACTCTTCTCTCTCACTTTCATCAAGAGGCTCTTTAGTTCTTCACTTTCTGCCATAAGGGTGGTGTCATCTGCATATCTGACGTTATTGATATTTCTCCCGGCAATCTTGATTCCAGCTTATGCTTCTTCCAGCCCAGCGTTTCTCATGATGTACTCTGCATATAAGTTAAATAAGCAGGATGACAATANTTGATTCCACCTTGTGTTTCTTCCAGTCCAGCATTTCTAATGATGTACCCTGCATACAAGTTAAATAAGCAGGGTGACAATATACAGCCTTGATGTACTCCTTTTCCTATTTGGAACCAGTCTGTTGTTCCATGTCCAGTTACAACTATTGCTTCCTGACCTGCGTACAGATTTTTCAAGAGGCAGGTTAGGTGGTCTGGTATTCCCATCTCTTTAAGAATTTTCCACAGTTTGTAGTGATCCACACAGTCAAAGGCTTTGGCATAGTCAATAAAGCAGAAAGAGATGTTTTTCTGTAACTCTTCTGCTTTTTTGATGATCCAGCGGATGTTGACAATTTGATCTCTGGTTCCTTTGCCTTTTCTAAAATCAGCTTAAACATCCTGAAGTTCACGGTTCATATACTGTTGAAGTCTGGCTTGGAGAATTTTGAGCATTACTTTACTAGCGTGTGAGATGAGTGCAATTGAGTGGTAGTTTGAGCATTCTTTGACATTGCGTTTCTCTGGGATTAGAATGAAAACTGACTTTTTCCAGTCTTGTGGCAGTGCTCAGTTTTCCAAATTTGCTGGCATATTGAGTGCAGCACTTTCAAAGCATCATTTTTTAGGATTTGAAATAGCTCAACTGGAATCCCATCACCTCCACTAGATTTGTTGTTCCACTAGCTTCGTTGTTCCACTAGCTTCCTAAGGCCCACTTGACTTCACATTCTAGAATGTCTGGCTCTAGGTGAGTGGTCAGACCATCCTAGTCTCCCTTATTCTGCCCAGTGTGGGTCCTTCCCCTCTCCCAGCTCACTGTCCTCCTTTAAACTAAGAGGTTTTATGCAGTGACATCTGTAAGGGCATTGATCTCGGTGCACACAGCAGGGTGTTAATAAGTGCAGCTGGAAGGGATTGTTGCCTTTAACAACAATGTGGAGATGTGGAGGCTGTTTTAGGAAAAAAACAAGTTCATGAGGCTTTCGAAAAGGTCAGTCTAGACTCCATAAGAGGCCTCAGTCAGTGTGTGTTAGGACACATACATAGAAAAGCATCAGAGTTGTTCTACTTTAGTCACTGTATAGCCAACCAGGAGCCACTCACAAGTTATAAATTCCAGAAGCAGGAATGAGAGTCAAGACTTAAGCCAGATTATAGTTGACCCTACATTGTAAGTCTAAGTATTAATTCCACTAAGCATCCATGAAGCAATGTGAAATGACTGAAATCATACTCAGATCTGGAATAAATGAGTCTCAAACTCTTTATGGGTTTTCCTGGTAACTCAGATGGTAAAGAATCTGCCTGCAATGTGAGAGACCAAGGTTTGATCCCTGGGTTGGGAAGATCCCCTGGAGAAAGGAATATCAACCTATTCCAGTACTCTTGCCTGGAGAATTCCGTGGACAGAGGAGCCTGGTAGGCTACAGTCTACGGTGTTGTAAAGAATCAGAAATGACTGAGCAACACACACACACACACACACACACACACACACACACACACACAGACTTAAAAGACTTTATTTGGAAAGTGATAGAATAACAAGCATAAACCAACAAGGCCTTTCCATGGAAGTCCTATGACAGCACCAAAAACTTCACTTCTAAAGTGTCTTAAACAAATGATGGAGGAAAAGAGCTGGCAGCCAAGTAACAGGTTATGGAGTCTCACTCTCTGATTTAAAAATCCTACATCATCTTTCTTATCCCTGAGGTCTGGCTCTATCCACAGTGCCTGGATCCATCAACTGCAAGTAGCAGGGGGAAATCTACCATCAATCCCTCACTCCCTAAAGCACTGATCCCACTGTCCTCCACTCACTGGAAACACCTGCTGTATTGTCCTCTCTTGACCTCATCATGATGCAAGATTCCTTCTGTGGAGGGAAGGGAAGGGAGAGAGGGACACCAGGGCAGAGAGAGCTGCATCTCCTGAAGCACAAAGGCTTTCCTGAGTTCTTTTCCTGATCTCTACAGGGTTCCTGGAAAGCAGAGATGATAGAAAACAGGAGCAAACTCACTGTTCGAACAAGTGCCTGCTGACTTCGGCATCCACTGCACTGAGTGGATCATCCAGGAGGTAGATGTCTGCGTCCTGATACACGGCTCTAGAAAATGTAGAGAGACATCAGGAAAAGACACTTCACGCTCCCTGGGTTTCAGCCCTGAATCCCAACAATGTGAAACAACTCCATGTTCATTCCAAGAGTCCATGGAAAGAGCCAAGTCCCTACTTCACACAGGCCCACCGGTGAGTGGGGCCTGCGTGCCCACATCCACTAGAAGCCATGGAGGAGGAGGGGCAGGATGACAACTGAAACCCCATTTACCTTGCAAGACTGATCCGAGCTTTCTGCCCTTCACTCAGCGGAGTTCCTCCGTCTCCTATCTCAATTATACCTGCATTCCTCAAAAGCCGTAAATCCTATATAGAGATAGGAAAGGGGAAAGAGAAAAAGATATAAAATGTATTCTACTACCATCTTACATTCCTAGCATTAGTTCCTCATACAAGTATTTGATCAACATGAATGCATGTTCAGCTGCTAAGTCATGTTTATCTCTTTGCAATCCCATGGACTGTAGCCCATCAGGTTCCTCTGTTCATGGGATTCTCCAGACAAGAATACTGAGGTGGGCTGCCGTTTCCTCCTGCAGGAGATCTTCCCTACCCAGGGACTGAATCCGTGTCTCCTTGCATTGGCAGGTGGATTCTTTACCATGAGCCACCTGGGAAGCCACAGCAATGGGTAAATGTCAGATTTACTAAACTGTAAATTTGAACATAAAAAAAAAAAAAAAAACCTGTTTTTTAATTTGTTTTCATTCTGTAGTTTTTGACAGCATCTATGCATTTGACCATTTTAACAGATATTTATTGAGGATCTGCTGTATATGAATTGATTATAACTCGCTGTTGGTGACTATCTCTATTTTCTCATCAAGCCAACAGTGGTACCCCATTCACAGTGTGAATCATAACATGCAGAGCACGTGACCACAGTAGAAGAGACTCCATCATAACCCTCCCTGACAGCCACAAAGACACATAGACACAGGTTCTCTGGTCACTCAAAGCTTAATGGAGCTGTATCACAAAATAGGCAGCAATTGTGCTGTTGTTATAATTACTTCACCTTCTTTCTTTCTTGAGATCAGAAATTAATACCATCTCTTGCCTTTGGTTGTCATTTTAAAAATGACCTGCATTAAGTTCACAGCCTCACACACACACAGAATTACTTAGCCTCTGTTTCACTGTTGACAGTTCTTGCAAACTGTTCCGCTTAGTTTTATGCTTTGATTTGATGTTGTTCAAATGGTTTCCTTCTTAAAATACCACAATGATGTAACACAGCAATCTTAACCACATTCTAGAAAAGACACTTACATCCTCTCTTTCCAGGATAGTAAGATACTAATCTCTGAGTCTGTTAGTAATACTTTGGGTGTGTTGTTGATTCTGCAAATTATTTAAGAACAAGCCACCAATGGGAAAACTATTTTGGAGGATTTGAAGTAAAACCAAGTCAAGCTGATTTCTCAGCCACCATTTTCTGATCAGATTAAAGTGGAAAAGCCTGAGCTGAGCATATACTCCACTTCTTTACACTAACAGGAAGGTGTTCTTATTCATGTTTGTTATCTTTGAGTTAAATTTAACCAATTCTCACTGACTAGCAGGCACCCAATCTAGAGGTAAACCAGGAAATGGCGCTGCTGGTTTGGTGCCATCCGTCCAGAAGCACATCAAGGGTTCTTCAGCTATGGTGGAGACAATGGTAGAAACACCACAGAGCAGGCTGCTGAAATGGATAACCTGGGCTGGACAGGAGGTCCTGGCAGAGGAGGGCTGGACCCCAGAGTCGAGCAGCAGGAGCCCTGCCTTCCTTCACAGCTTTTCTTCCATGTGGAATCGCCCCTCCTCTTGCAGCCTGGCCATATCCTGCCCATCATCCTTCTAGGCTCAGCCCACACACACTCTCCCATGGAACCACCCTGGACTCATCCCTTCCTGCTGGGTTCCTAAGGCTCTGTTTACATCTCTCATCTCTCATGAAGGACCCGTCTTATTCTGCTCCATCATTTGTACACATGCACACAGCTTCTCTCAGCTCCTGGGGGGTACGCTCTGTGCTGGACCCTGACACTGACTATCTCTAAACCTCACAACAAGCTGCACAGCAAGCACTGGCCCCATTTCACAGATGGGGAAACTGAGACTAAGTGGGGTCACATCACTGGTCTGAGGACGGTCAGCTGTTAAACAGAAGAGATGGAATCTGACGAAGCTCATCTCAGTTCAGAGCCTTCTGCCCTTTCACATCATGCTGGCCAGATAGTGAATGAAGAGTATGTTTGAAATGAAGATAATATTAAAGTAACTCAAGACTTGAAGGCCTCTATACCTATTCATGTAAGTATCAATAAACTTATTATCCTTTGATTGTCAAGGCAATCTGAAAAAAATGACCAAGTAAGTGATCTTTGTGGAAAAATATTAAAATAGAATTTATCAACTTGATACCTTTAAATGTGTTTGCTAAACATTTTCAAAAGCCTTAAAGATAACATGTAGACAAATGTTACATACTATATTGCTTATATTATGGTAACAGAATATTGTCTTTGTACATCTTTATAATGTCCTATGTGTAGAGCACCTATAAAAATATAGAAATATTAACTCATACAATGGAAGCTAAATACTCAGACACCTTCTTTCTTACATGTCACATTTTATGGATATAGTTTTACCAGAAACTGGCTGAGCTTATAAATAAGAATTAATTTATTTTCAAAATCATTCTAATAATACTTACAGAGTACTTGCTATGTTCCTAGCAATCAGCTGCTTTAAAATCACGACCACACTTCATCATCAAAACAACGTCATGAGGTTGATGGTCTTATTATCTCCATTTTACAGATAAAGTAACAAACTTGTAAAGATCAATCAGCCAAAACCAAACACCTGGTCAACAGAGCCACTGGGACTCATTTCCTGAGTTTTCTGACTCCTAGACCTTGAAGTTGATGTCATCTGCCTGAATCAACATTGCCAGTGTGATTAGTTCCTATCTCCCTGTTTTGCTACAGAAATGCTTTCAGCTCAATGAACTTAAACAATTACTTCAATCAGATCTAGTGTAATACATCTAGTTGTTACTAATATATGTTATATAAAAATGTTGTTTTTAGAAAGATGGTGATGATGATCCTACATGCAGGGCAGCAGAGGAGACACAGATGTAAAGAACAGACTTTTGGACTCAGTGGGAGAAGGTGCAGGTGGCATGATTTCAGAGAATAGCATGGAAACATGTGCATTACCATATGTAAAATAGATGACCAGTGCAAGTTTGATGCATGAAGAAGGGCACCCAAAGCCAGTACTTTGGGACAACCCAGAGGGATAGGGTGGGTAGAGAGGTGGGAGGGGAGGTTCAGGATGGGGGGACACATGTATACCCATGGGCAATTCATGTTGATGCATGGCAAAATCATGACAATATTGTAATTATCCTCCAATTTTAAAAATACATTAATTAAAAAATTTGTTGCTTTTTTATGGTTTTTCCTTCAGGATTTGGGGGAGGTGGGAGTAGGGAGAATAGTAAGGATAAATCTTTATTATATTTATATGGATGGCTGGGTGGATGGAGAGAAAAAAGTATAGTAACAATAGCCACCATTTACTGAAACCCTGGCTTGTTTACATTTCACAGGTATTTTCTGTAGCCTTTACAGTAATCCCACCCCTCCCCCATTTAACAAGAAAGGAAACTGAGACAAACATGTGGAGTCGCTACCCAGGACTGTTCTCTCCAAAGGCCAAGCCTTTTCTACCACACATGTCATCTGTGTGTCTACAGACTAACTCCAGGATGCCACTATTTCCTGTGATTGTCTTATGTCCATCCACTGATATCTGGAATCCAAAAGGAGATAAGCAGAGGCTCTCTTAACTTACTAAGTAGTTCCCAGGTATCATAAAGACCATGCTGACCTCTTGCTAATCAGAGTCATAGATGACATTTCAGAGCAGCAACAAAACCTCCTGGAAGCCCTCTGATCCAATGTCCTCATTTTGTTGCAGAAACATCAGAGGTCCAGGTAGGTAACAGGACATGTCCAGAGTGACAGCGGACAAGTGATGAAGCTGGGGCCAGAACTCTCCCCTGTGCTACTTCTCCACGCTGGGTCTCCCTTCCTGCCAAGGAAGGAATGGACCCCAACTCCATGTCCCAACTACACAGTCCACGCTTATAAGCATCACATCATGTTCAGAAGAAGCACTGTGCGGCTCAGTCCTGCAGAGCCCCTTTCCAGTCTATGATGTAGAGTCTATGATGTACACAAGCCTAGGGTGGGTGAAGCTCCAGGACACTGCTCACGTTATTGGTCCAGTCACCCCATGAGGCTCCAGCATAGTATCTGATCTTGAGCTGCAAATGTAGAGATGAGGTGTCTCATCGCTCCAGGCCTCAGTTTTACTAACTATAAAACGAGGATGGGAACATCAAAGACACTAATAAAGAATGAATAACTCATAAATCTAATTTTTGTGTGTGCATGTGCACATGTGAGAGACAGAAAAAGGCTTTGCACATGGACTCTGAATAAATGGGAGCTACTGTTCTCATGGGTCTACATTTGCTTTCCCTTCTTTCCTTACATGGTATCTACACCATTTAACAAAAATCTATCCCATTCCTGCTAATTTGACATCATTTCTGCAAACACACAATCACCCACGAACAAGAACCCAGAAGAAAGTAACAAGCCCATTAAACAAGCAGTTCTGTTTGTCCACATCATTGTGAAATGCTGCTCACCTGACACAGGGCTTCCCAGGTAGTGCTAGTGGTAATGAACCCAACTGCCAATGCAGGAGACATAAGAGACATGCGTTCAATCCCTGGGTTGGGAAGGTCCCTTGGAGAAGGGCAGGGCAACCCACTCCAGTATTCTAAGTATTCAGAATACTTAGTATTCCAGTAGAATTCAATAGACAGATGAGCCTGGTGGGCTATAGTCCATGGGGCCGCAGAGCTGGACACAACTGAAGTGACTTAGCACACACACATGCGCGTGCCTGATGCAACCTACGATGTTCAAGCCATTGTTCCAGGAGAATTACTACTTCCTCACAAAGCAGGTCTGGAGCCTTCAACACCACACCTTTGAAAATCTGTCTCCATCTTTTCCTCTCAGTACAAAAGAACAGTCAGATGCCCAGACTGCACTGAACAGACCCCAGGGGAAGACCTTTAATGCTATTATTCACTGACATTTACAACCTGAGAGAGTAACATAGTATTTAACATTATTTACCCTTTTTCCTTTCTTATTGCCAAATTGTATTCTCCTATCAGTTTAGTTCTCATCATTTATTCACTAATCTTATTCAAATCCCAAGGTATAGGTAAACCTTTCAAGTTACCATTTTCTGTGAAATTCAATGCTGTTTCGAAAATAAATCCCTCAGTGAAATGATGCAGTATTAAAAAAAAGTTTAAGTATTCTGGTTTCCTTAAATAATAAATTACAAGTCAAAAGTGAAGTGGAGAGAGAAACTCATAGACCGAAAGGGACCAAGGAGGCATCAGCCAGGTGCAGATAGCAGACTTTATGTGGATTCCAACAATGGTGCAGGAGATTTCTCAGGGTAATGACTAACAACATGTAAACACACACTAGCAGGTGGGTGATATTGTTTAAGTATTCTGGTTTCCTTAAATAATAAATTACAAGTCAAAAATGAAGTGGAGAGAGAAACTCATAGACCGAAAGGGACCAAGGAGGCATCAGCCAGGTGCAGATAGCAGACTTTATATGGATTCCAACAATGGTGCAGGAGATTTCTCAGGGTAATGACTAACAACATGTAAACACACACTAGCAGGTGGGTGATATTCAGGAATCTGAGGTATTTTTCAGGTGAAATAAAGTAGTGATTTCTTATCCAAAACCTTTCCTATGGAGAAAATTAATGAAATGTTTACAGATGAATTAATCTGAGGTCTCGGATTTGTTCCAAAATATTCTGGGGTGCGGGTGAGGCTGGCAGAGGGCAGAGGGCAGAGGTAGAGATGCAGCAAGACTGGCCACCAGTTGATCCTGGCTGAAGCTGAGGGTGGTACATGAGGGTTCATTATACCTCGCTCTCTGTTTTTGTAAATTTTTGTTACTTTCCTTTAGAAATAGTTGAAAGTGAATGAAACTTCACAGAATGAAACAATCCGCCCTGCAGATAATATATTCTGAGAGTGTCATTATCCCATAAGCATTAAAACGGCAGCATATGTAAATACACCTGCCTTATTTACCAAAAAGACCTGCTTAAATATTAAGCAACATTCAAAAATCCATTTTTTAAAAATAACTTTTAACAAAACTTGTAGATTAAAATCAATACTATCATCATTTGAATTTCAAGTATATGCAACTCAGAAGTCATCACTCACCTCTTCCAAAGCACAGGCCTTAATTACTTTTTCATATCGGTCTACTTCATATTTCTTCCCAAATAAAATGTTACTCCTCACAGTTCCTGGAAACACCCAGGGCTGCTGAGAAACATACGCGATCCTCCCGTGCACGTTGACCTTCCCCTGGCTCGGGGTCAGCTCCCCCAGCACAGCACGTAACAGTGACGACTGCAACAGACGGCAATACACACGCGTGAACAGGGAGCACTCAGGATGGAACACGCCCCGCAGCACAGCCGACCCCACCCTGGCGCTTGATACACAACAGAACACTTTCATTTAAAACAGAAGAAAGTACAGCCCTCACAGTTGACACACAAAAAAATTGAAAATAACACTAATGGTCAATGAAAATAATGACGGACAAGGGATATATTAATAGTATAAACAATCTACTCTGCCCGAATATCTGCCAAATGAAATTCTACTCAGCAAAGAATAATTAAGAATGTTTAACATCCCTCTCTAGCAGAGCCTGGCAGGATGTATATTTTCTGTATCTGATGTTTAGTGCATTTGTTCCTGCATCTGGTATCCTTTGCTTAACAAACACTTGTTTAAAAACTATGTGTGAAGAATATATCCAAAGATGATTAATTGAAAGAACTGTGAAGTGAGTTGTGTCTGCAGAGCAAAGTCCATCATAGAGGAAATCAGTACCCTTTCATATACACATCCCACATTTAAAAAAGTAATTTTATTTATTTTTAGTTCTTTTATTTTTTTTCATTTATTTTTTACAGTGTTGTGTTGGTTTCTGCCATACCACAATTCTAATTTTATTTATTTTTGCTTGTGCTGGGTCTTCATTGCAGTGCATGGATTTTCTTGTTGAGGAGCACAGGCTCTAATGCACAGGCTTCAGCGGTTGCAGCCCATGGGCTCAGTAGTTGCAGCTCCCAGGCTCTAGAACAAAGGCCCAACAGTGGTGGTGCACAGACTTAGGTGCTCCACAACACGTGGGATCTTCCTGGACCAGGGACCGAACCCGTGTCTCCTGCATTGGTAGGTGGATTCTTCTACCACTGAGCCACCAGGGAAGCCCACACCCCACATTAATTTCTGTATTTTGTTGTTTCAGACCAAGCGCACATGCCCCTTTCCTTTCAATCTTCAACATCACATAGATGTGGTGTGTCTCCATGCCACCAGAGCTCTCATCACACTGGGCTAAAATAACCTGCCTGCATATCTGTCTCACTCCAGAACCTGGTTGCCTCTGAAAGGCAGAGAGTCGGAGTCTTGCTCACATCTGTACCTTTAGCTCCAGCACGTGGAGAACATTCACTACACGTGCACTGACAGGATCAAGCCAAGTCATATGAGGAAATGCTCAGAGCTACCAGGAAGAGCCTTTACGACCTCCAGACTTCTTGGAAGGGCCACTAAGATGAAAAGAAGTCCCCATTGTCTCTGTCTATCCTGAACAGTTGTCACTTAAATAATTTCCTTCACTGAGACATCCAAATTCCCCACAAGCAGTTCCTAACTGGGCAAAGTGAAGCACCAAGAAGAAAAAGACAGTGTGCGTTTATCCAGATTTATTTGCCATGAAACCTTCTTGTAAAATGAATGTTCCATGGAACACACCTAGAGGAACACTGTTCTAGCACACTCGATTCAAACTGAGTCACATTCAGCTCTGGGTTCCACTCTGAGGATTTAACAGGGGCTGTGGTGTTGCATTAAAGCTGACAAAAGGCATCACAACTTACCTTTCCTGCGCCCACAGGTCCAACCACAGCTAATAGTTCACCGGGCCTGACAGAAAAGGAAAGGCCTTGTAGGGTTGGAGTCTCTGATGCCTACAAATTAAAGTTCATGAAAATGTACCCATTTCAATAAAGTAACACAAATTGTTTTACAAAGTGGAAAAGATAGCAATAATAAACATAATTGATATGCAAAATATAGCCCACATTTTTCTCTTTCCTATTTTAAGACACTGAGTCCTGGAGATTCTTCATCCAATCTTATCTCTTTGGGGATCTGAGGCAGCTTTAGCTGACTTTAACCCATATGGACAAAGGAATGTTTCATCTACTGCACAACAGGTCTCATTTCACATGCTAGCAAAGTAATGCTCAAAATTCTTCAAGCTAGGCTTCATCAGTACGTGAACTGAGAACTTCCAGATGTACAAGCTAGAATTAGAAAAGGCAGAGGAATCAGAGATCAAATTTTTGGCACCTGTTGGATCACAGAAAAATCAAGGTAATTCCAGAAAAACATCTACTTTTGCTTCATTGACTAAAGCCTTTGACTGTGTGGATCACAACAATCTGTAGAAAATTCTTAAAGAGATGGGAAGACCAGACCACGTTACCTGATACCTGAGAAACCTGTATGTAGGTCAAGAAGCAATAGTTAGAATCAGACATGTAACAATGGACTGGTTCAAAATCAGGAAAGGAGTATGTCAAAGCTGTATACAGTCACACTGCTTATTTAACTTTTATGCAGACTACATGATGCAAAATACCCAGCTAGATAAATCACAAAATGGAATCTAGAATTCTGACAGAATATCAACAGTCTCAAACATGCAGATGATACCACTCTAATGGCAGAAAGTGAAGAGGAACTAAAGAGCCTCTTGATGAAGGCTGAAAGAGGAGAGTGAAAAAGGTGGCTTAAAACTCAACATTCGAAAATCTAAAATCATGGCATCTGGTCCCATCACATCATGGCAAATAGAAAGGGAGAAAGCGGAAACAGGGGCAGATTTTATTTTCTTGTGCTCCAAAATCACTTCAGACAGCGATTGCAGCCACAAAATTCAAAGATGCTTGCTCCTTGGAAGAATAGCTATGATAAAACTATACTATGTATTAAAAAGCAGAGATATTACTTTGCCTATAAAGGTCCACATAGTCAAAGCTATGGTTTTTCCAGTAGTCATGTATGGATGTGAGAGTTGGACCATAAAGAGTGAATGCTGAAGAATTGATGCTTTTGAACTGTGGTGTTGGAGAAGAGTCTTGAGAGTCCCTTGGACAGCGAGGAGATCAAACAAATAAATCCTAAAAGAAATCAATCTTGCATAGTCATTGGAAGGACTGATGCTGAAGCTGAAGCTCCAATACTTTAGCCATCTGATGTGAAGAGCCAACTCATTGGAAAAGACCCTGATGCTGGGAAAGATTGAAGGCAGGAGAAGAAGGGGATGACAGAGGATGAGATGGTGGGATGGCATCACCGACTAGATGGACATGAGTTTGACCAAGCTCAGGAGATGGTGGAAGGACAGGGAAGTCTGGTGTGCTGCGGTCCATAGAGTCGCAAAGAGCTGGACACGACTGAGCGACTGAACAAAAACTACAGAAATACTGGGGTGGGTATCCATTCCCATGGGCAGAGGGGCCTGGTGGGCTATAGTCCATGGGGTCACAAAGACTCAGACACAACTGAAGCGACTGACACTTCACAATTCAGCCCAAAATATTAGATCTGGGTTTTCAAGAAAAGATGTATTTGTGCTCTATATCTTTTGTTTAAGGTGATCCTATTATATAGCACAGGAAATTATATTTTTATAATTTAATATAAAATTTATAACAATTTTATAATTATTTTATAATTATATTTATATAGTCTATAATAAAACAATGAAAAATGAAAATTAAAAGAATAATTTATGTACTTTAAGTTCAATGCATATTAATACACTGAAAGCTCTCTTGAAAATGAAAAAAAAAAGAGCAACAAGATGTGTATAAGAGACAGCACATATGGCATGTCAGTGCAAACCCAAGTGGACTTAAAATGCAGGAATAGCACTGCGGTGGCCTCATCCACTCAGATGAAGGCCTGAGAGCAAATCCTGAGGCTTCCTGAAGGAGGAAGAAATTCTGCCTCAAGACAGCAGGGTCAACTCCTGCCTGAGATTCCAACCTGCAGGGCTGCCTTCTTGATTTCACATTCACCCAGCAAGATCCCACAACATCAGCCAGTTTTTAAAAATAAATCTCTTAAAATACATATCTAAGAATAATTATAAAATAAATATAGTATAAATAATACATAAACAACAAGCTGAGGGCATAAACCAAAATAAACGCCCTTACATACCTGAGCTGCAATGTTCACTAGAATAAGGAAGAGGATGACAGACCACCCAGCACCGGCTGTAAAGTAATTCTTATAGGTCTTAAAACCAACTTTTCCTGCCAAATAGTCCTCTAGAGGTAGTGTAACCTGTATGTTCTCAGTCTGGAAGGGAAAAAAGGCAGTGAGAAATGAAATTCTAAATAATGAACTCCAAGTTTCAAGAGTTCAATGATGCCCTCCACTGCAAAGCTGTGGGAAACAGACACATCTCACACACTGGTAGGAGTACAAGATGGTCTATCCTCCAGAGATGGGGGTGGGAATATCTGGCCAAACCATGTGTGCATTTATTCTTGGACCCAGCCATCCCACTTCTAGGAATCCATTAGAAATAAGGAAACATCATTTGCATGAGGTTATGCACTGCTGGGGGAACTTTGCTTAAAGTCGATCATGACTCTCAGCATAATACACCGATTCAAGTATAAAGACAGAAGCTTGTTCTAAAATAATATATAAAATTATGGAGTTAATATATCTCTCTAGATGACTTGTGTCACTCAATGATGGAGACATAAAATGCAGTTGGGGTTCAAAAGGTGAAGACGGAAACTAACTCCAAAGTGTCTACTGTGTGTCAGGTCCTTTGCACACGTTACCTCTGACCATGGGGCAAAATACTACCATCAGTCACCTATAGTGCCAGAACATTCCAACATATGTAGCTGATTTAATGTGATTACAGGAGGACTCAGTCTACGGATGTCTTCCATTAAGCCTCTGGATGAATAAGGGAACCTGGGGACCACCAGAGCAAGTAGGATGTAACTACAGTAAATTGAAGAGTTCTCATATCAGTGTGAGCCACATGCATCCAGAAATTCAGAAGTGCACCCACTCCTGGTCTCCATAAAAGTCTCCATCCTACACCCAAAGGAGAACCCCAAGCAGGCTTGCTCCTTTCATGCTTTTCTATCAATTCCATGGGATAAGACTTTGGGAACCTTAGAGTCTACTATGGGACAAATAAAGATGTCATGAGCAGAGCAGACTGGAGGTCCATGAAGCCACCAAGAGCAGATAGAACTAGGTGTGTTGCAGGCTGAGAAACTCACATCTTGGTCTCCTGGAGCCGCACCTTTCAATGAGCGTCTGGGAGACTGTAGAGATGGATCCAAAGACTCAGAGTTCAGAGTGGGAGTTCCTAGAGCTGGAGATGGTTCAGACTGCTTATTTCCCTTCTCAAAAAGGGAAAAGATATCTATCCCAGATTTCAGGAGCTCAGAGTAAGTCCCCCTGTCCACTATTTTGCCCTAAAATAAAAATAATAATAATAATAATTTTTTGGAGGAATTAATTTACATGTGATAATGTTGTGTTAGTTGCTCAGCTGTGTCTGACTCTTTTTGACCCCATGGACTGTAGCCTGCCTGGCTCCTCTGTCCATGGAATTCTCCAGGCAATAATACTTGAGTGGATTGCCATTCCCTTCTCCAGGGATCTTCCTGACCCAGGGATTGAACCCAGGTTTCCCGCATTGCAGGCAGATTCTTTACCATCTGAGCCACCAGGGAAGCCCTCGATAATATTAAACCAACTGAAATACTAATCACAAAAAGTTATTTGGTCTTAAATTATAATATTTGAAGAAAATAAAGATCTCTGGGTCTAGAATTCTTGTTGAGAAATCTAGTCAACTCAAAACAACTGAGCATTCTGTTCTCTGCCAAACCCTGGGTTAGGTGCTAGGGCATTTGAAAGAAACGTGTGCTCATGGGTTAAAAATGGAGGTTGTTCACATAACTACTGTGGGCACTTAGGGAAGCAAGAAGCACAGTTTCTGGGAGGATCAGTGCAGTCTCTAGAGACANTGAGCTGGTAGGAAATTATTTCATAAATATTAACTGAATCCCATCATGTGCCAGGCACCATGCGACACTGCTAGGAAGACAGAGAGGAAGGCCCTTCCCAGGCCATCAGGAAGCAGGTGGCACAGGACAGGCTGGGAACACAAGACCAAGGACAGAGACCCTGAGTGCAAACCCTGTACTCAATGCTTTTCTCCTCGTGTGTGTCAAATCCATATCACTGCTTGTCATTAACTATTATTAAGTCATCCTTCTAAAAAGAAAACGCTCTTAAGTTTCTATGCCTTAAAAAATATTTCACAAGCATCTTTTCACAAACTCTGTCTCTTGTCAATACTCAGTGCCCCCTCTCTTTCGCAGCAGGAATGGCCGCACCTACCACTTGTTATCTTCTACACCACTTGGCAGTTAATCAATGCAAAGTAGCTGAATAAGACAAGGTCTTATAAACTGCTACAAAGCTGACAAACACATACAAGAAAACTCCCTCTTGCCTTGCAAATGCTAGATATAATTCAATGAGAAGAGTGACTTCACTTTCACTTTTCACTTTCATGCATTGGAGAAGGAAATGGCAACCCACTCCAGTGTTCTTGCCTGGAGAATCCCAGGGATGGTGGAGCCTCGTGGGCTGCTGTCTGGGGGGTTGCACAGTCATACACAACTGAAGTGACTTAGCAGTAGCAGCAGAGATACTGAACACACAACTTAGACCACTCCCACTCCCCAAAGTCCCGAAACTGTGATGATGGGGCAGAGACAGCTGGTTGTCCTTGAAATCTGCTCTCATTCTTCTGAGGTAACAGACCCTGGATTTTAGCTGCACATGGCAGCCTGGATAAAGGCCCTCCACTTCTAGACTCCCGAGCAGATAGGAGCAGCCATGCGACCAAATCCAGGCCAGTGGAGAGTGACAGCAACCAGGACCTTCCTCCAGCCCTGGGCCTTGGGGGCTGCCAACTGGGTCAAGGTCACATGTGGTGGGGTAACAAGAGAGAAAGAGTCTGGGTCTCTAATACCACAGAGATGGACTGGTTGGATCTCCTTGCAGTCTAAGGGACTCTCAAGGGTCTTCTCCAACAACACAGCTCCAAAGCCTCAATTCTTGAGTACTCAGCTTTCTTCATAGTCCAACTCTCACATCCATACATGACTACTGGAAAAACCATAGCTTTGACTAGATGGACCTTTGCTGGTAAAGTAATGTCTCTGCTTTTTAATGGTTGCTGTAAATGTAATCAATTAAAGTGAGATCACAGTGGAGTAGGGTTGGCCCTGAATCCAGTAAGACTGGGGTCTTCATGAGAACTGCAGAGACAGATTTACACACAGAAAACAGCTTACCTGATGGAGAGAAAGGCTGGAGTGACGGCAGTTAACAAGCCAAGGAATGCCAAGTTTGGCCTGCAACCACTAAAAGGTAACAGAGGCAATAAAGGATGCTCCCTTATCAGATTCAGAGGGATCCTGACCCTGCTGACACCTTGATTTTAGACTTCTATCCTTTGCTTTACTTGTGCTACCAACAATAAACAGGTGAGCTGGTAGGAAATTATTTCATAAATATTAACTGAATCCCATCATGTACCAGGCACCATGGGACACTGCTAGGAACACAGAGAGGAAGGCCCTTCCCAGGCCGTCAGGAAGCAGGTGGCACAGGACAGGCTGGGAACACAAGACCAAGGACAGAGACCCTGAGTGCAAACCCTGTACTCAACGCTTTTCTCCTCGTGTGTGTCAAATCCACATCACTGCTTGTCGTTAACTATTACTAAGTCATCATTCTAAAAAGAAAACGCTCTTAAGTTTCTATGCCTTAAAAAATATTTCACAAGCATCTTTTCACAAACGCTGTCTCTTGTCCATACTAGGTGCCCCCTCTCTTTCGCAGCAGGAATGGCCGCTGCGAAACGGCCACTTGGCAGTTAATCAATGCAAAGTAGCTGAATAAGACAAGGTCTTATAAACTGCTACAAAGCTGACAAACACATACAAGAAAACTCCCTCTTGCCTTGCAAATGCCAGACATAATTCAATGAGAAGAGTGACTTCACTTTCACTTTTCACTTTCATGCATTGGAGAAGGAAATGGCAACCCACTCCAGTGTTCTTGCCTGGAGAATCCCAGGGA
>SJYR01002115.1:261033-271416 GCA_006410655.1 Kobus ellipsiprymnus | reverse complement strand
AGTCATAACTTTTCTTCCAAGGAGTAAATGTCTTTTAATTTCATGGCTGCAGTCACCATCTGCACTGATTTTGGAGCCCAAAAAAATAAAGTCTGACATGGTTTCCACTGTTTCCCCATCTATTTCCTATGAACTGATGGGACCAGATGCCATGATCTTTGTTTTCTGAGTGTTGAGCTTTAAGCCAACTTTTTCACTCTCCTCTTTCACTTTCATCAAGAAGCATTTTAGTTCCTCTTCACTTTCTGCCATAAGGGTGGTGTCATCTGCATATCTAAGGTTATTGATATTTCTCTTGGCAATCTTGATTCCAGATTGTGTTTCTTCCAGTCCGGCGTTTCTCATGATGTACTCTGCATAGAAGTTAAATAAGCAGGGTGACAATATACAGCCATGACGTACTCCTTTTCCTATTTGGAACCAGTCTGTCTAGACAGAATCATATACAGTTTCAACTGGAGCATATAACCATGATATCAATATTGACTCTGTGTATATTAGAATAGAAATCCCTCACTTTCAAACAAAAAAGAAAGAAAAGGAAAATTATGCCCTAAATGATGAAGTCAATTTATTGAGCACTTGTCCACAAATAATAGTCCTGAGGGGAACAGATGTCAGTTTTCCAAGGGTTAAATGAGACACCATTCTATACACGGTCAGCTCCTAAAAGCATCAAAAGTGCTGGCTGGATTTTTTCCAGGACTCAGTCTGATGAAAGAGCTGAAATTAAATGGCCATTAGCCAGGAAGTGCATACCAGAACAGGTTATGCAGGAAAGTATAAACATCAGAACTGCAGCCACAAAGACTGACTTCCCAGTGGCTGGTAATAGGAAACCTAAAGTTGCTTTGTGAACAGTGTCACCTCAGAGATACATTTGACTGGATGCAGAAGTCACTGAAGACTTCTAGTGCTTTGAAGTTGAGATCGTTTGCAGTCCTATGGGAGTCATTCAGGGCCAAGACCACGGGTCCTCCTTCCTCTCTTAGAGAAAAATAGAGTCTCCTTGGGCCTATGAGGTCACAATAAATCATTCATTTTCACAGAGCCCATTTAATCTTCATGTTAAATAGAAATACTTGAGCACCTACTGTGTGCAAGGCCCTTGTCTTCGTGATAAAAATTATTTACCCCTGACTAGAGACGGTGGTGAAGGAGACAGAAGGTATGGTGGGAATCACAGGTTTGCAAGGAAAGGGGAAGCTGGAGACAGGCTTAGACACTAAGCAAAATAAGGACAGGAAAAAAATACGGAGATTAGACATCAGCAGGAAAATATCTATGGCGCAAAGAATCTAGTTTTAAACACAGAGAACGAAGTGAAGCTGAGGCCACTCTTCCTGCCCAGGGACTTCTCAGCAAGTTCCTCCCCTCCCGGCCCAGAGAGGAATCCTGTCCACCCCGGTACTGTGCACAGTTGCTGCCTAGTCATTCCAGGTAGCACAGGAGATGCAATCTGTTTGTGTCTCCTGCTTTTAGACATTTTAATTGTCCAGCAGCCATCACTGAAAGTCAAGAGCCTGTGAGGCTTTATTTATACTACTGCCCCTAAAGGAGCATGGGTCTTATGATACTTGTAACATGCTTTACCTAAGAAAGAAGGGAAACACATACATTTTGGGAAGACTGCCAGCTTGGCACTGAAAGAGTTAAATCTCACCTAACTGGCACACAATGATACCACATAAAAGGAAGCATTTTAGGAAAAATCTGCCTATAACTTTAAAAAGTTATTTGTCCCCAAACCTTGATTCTTCGGATGCTGATGACAGCCTCTGACACCTTCTCGATGGCCATGGGGAAGTAGAGGGTGCTCGAGAACCGCAGAGCCTCGAACAGCGTCACCACCACAAACACCTGGCTGGCTGTGATCCGGTTGTCAAGGAGCTCATTGGTGATGAAGGTGACAAAAATCATGATTTTGCTCACAGCAAAAAATGATGCCAAATTCATGCCCCTAAGGTAGGAACTTTTCAGAATCTTGGAAATTTCCTTCCTGTAAAAGAGAATAGGATTCTTATAAGTTTTCTTCTTATAAAACTTTCTTATAGGTTCTATAAGACACATCAACATACAAGACATGGATTCAGTGCCCTGTGTGTGAGTGGCCCCTTTCTAGGGAGTGGACACAGATAAAAATAAACCATCCCTCACCTCATGGAGACACTACACAGTGCACACTCGGGGTTGTCTGACACCAGGATTACACACTGCCTCACCGCTTCAATCTCTCAAGTGAAAGGAGGCTTAATGTCACACTTTCAAACATTCTGCGTCAGTCAGACTGGGTTTGAACATTCATTCAACAAACATTCATAATCACAAGTCCTGGGCCAGGCTCCTCACAGAAAGACACTGCCTGTCCCCTCCAGGGGCTCATGAACGTGTTGGAGAAGAGAATTAGCAACCACAAAACTGGGAGACAATAGACAGAGCACAATAGACAGTCAGCACAGCCCCCAAGGGAGCCCAGAGCAGAAGTGTGCAACTCGGAGCAGTGGAATCAGGGCAAGTCGTACACACACGTGGACCCTGAGAAGATGAACTGGGGTCAGTCAGGCTTGGCGGAGGCCAGAGTTGAAGGAAGAAGTGAGTGCATTCCCAGCAAAGGGAGGGGCCCCCACAAAGGTGCAAAGTCAGAGGTGACAAGGTCGGGTCAGAGAAATGCTCATCAGATATTTAAATGAAAGATGGAGATACATCCTAGAAACATGAAGCAAAACAAAAGGAACAGTATTTTCATAGCTCCATTTGAAACGAATAATAGTGATTCATGAGCTTTCCTGGTGGTAAAGAATCTGCCTGCAATGTAGGAGACACGAGTTCAGTCCCTGGGTAGGGCAGATTCCCTGGAGAAGGAAATGGCAACTCACTCTAATATTCCTGCCTGGGAAATTCCATGGGCAGAGGAGCCTGGTGGGCTACAGTACATGGGGTCACAAACAGTTGGACACAAACAAGCAACTAAGTGTGACAATGACAAAGAACAGTGATTCATATAGTTCGGCTCAATACAAGTACACCCAGTCTCTACAATCTCCCTGTTTGTACTCCACCAACATAAATTATAATTTTACTTTGAATGTCATTGTCTCAAATGCTAACTATTTTAAAAGCATTGCTCATTAGGATTTGAGGTATTAAGAACTACTTAGAAGAGTTCCCCGTGTGCACGTGTGAGGCTGCTGCACTAGCGCGGCGGCGGGAGGCACCTCCGCCCCCTCCGGAGACGCAGGGCCGCGCTAAACTCTCGCGGCCTCCGTCACCCGCTCAGCTCCTTGCCTCAGGCGAGGAGGCCGGCTTGCGGGGTTGAGTGGCCCGAGCTGAGGGCGCGGAGAGCTCAGGGCGGCGACGACGACGGCGTTGATATCGGTGGTAACAACGGCCTCAGCAGGCGGGGAAGATGAAAGGGTGAGGAAGGGCAGCGGGGCAGGGCCCGACCGGCGGGGGAGAGGGGCTGCGAAGGGTGGGTGAGACTCTGGGCGAAGACCCGGCGGAGGGAGGTTTCTGGGCTTCTCTGCACACGGAGGGGGCGGAGGCTCGGCTCGGGCTGTTGGCGGGCTGAAGGGCCAGCGGAGGTAGGNCTAAGGTAGGAACTTTTCAGAATCTTGGAAATTTCCTTCCTGTAAAAGAGAATAGGATTCTTATAAGTTTTCTTCTTATAAAACTTTCTTATAGGTTCTATAAGAAGCATCAACATACAAGACATGGATTCAGTGCCCTGTGTGTGAGTGGCCCCTTTCTAGGGAGTGGACACAGATAAAGATAAACCATCCCTCACCTCATGGAGACACTACACAGTGCACACTCGGGGTTGTCTGACACCAGGATTACACACTGCCTCACCGCTTCAATCTTTCAAGTGAAAAGAGGCTTAATGTCACACTTTCAAACATTCTGTGTCAGTCAGACTGGGTTTGAACATTCATTCAACAAACATTCATAATCACAAGTCCTGGGCCAGACTCCTCACAGAAAGACACAGCCTGTCCCCTCCAGGGGCTCATGAACGTGTTGGAGAAGAGAATTAGCAACCACAAAACTGGGAGACAATAGACAGAGACAGTCAGCACAGCCCCCAAGGGAGCCCAGAGCAGAAGTGTACAACTCGGAGCAGTGGAATCAGGGCAAGTCGTACACACACGTGGACCCTGAGAAGATGAACTGGGGTCAGTCAGGCTTGGCGGAGGCCAGAGTTGAAGGAAGAAGTGAGTGCATTCCCAGCAAAGGGAGGGGCTCCCACAAAGGTGCAAAGTCAGAGGTGACAAGGTCGGGTCAGAGAAATGCTCATCAGATATTTAAATGAAAGATGGAGAAACATCCTAGAAACATGAAGCAAAACAAAAGGAACAGTATTTTCATAGCTCCATTTGAAACGAATAATAGTGATTCATGAGCTTTCCTGGTGGTAAAGAATCTGCCTGCAATGTAGGAGACACGAGTTCAGTCCCTGGGTAGGGCAGATTCCCTGGAGGAGGAAATGGCAACTCACTCTAATATTCCTGCCTGGGAAATTCCATGGGCAGAGGAGCCTGGTGGGCTACAGTACATGGGGTCACAAACAGCTGGACACGAACAAGCAACTAAGCGTGACAATGACAAAGAACAGTGATTCATATAGTTCGGCTCAATACAAGTACACCCAGTCTCTACAATCTCCCTGTTTGTACTCCACCAACATAAATTATAATTTTACTTTGAATGTCATTGTCTCAAATGCTAACTATTTTAAAAGCATTGCTCATTAGGATTTGAGGTATTAAGAACTACTTAGAAGCATATATATTTTTTCCTTTGAGAAGATGGTAAATGGAAGAGTAGGTTAAATGATGTCTCCACTATTCTACTGAACCCTCCCATGACATGTGGGGGATGCAGTGAATAGTAAGTATTTGAGTTCACCCTAATATGAAGGATGGACAAGGAGGCCTGGCGTGCTGCAATTCATGGGGTCGCAAAGAGTCGGACACGACTGAGTGACTGAACTGAACTGAACTAATAAAAAAAGGTGAATTTAAAAATTTATTTGTTAAAACATTGAAAGCATTTTGTAGACTAGGAAATAAAGCATGAAAATATGGAGTGAGATATATATAGATATATCACACACTTACCTTCTCAATCTGGTAATAAGGTCTATAAATGACTTTTCCCAAGCATTCATTTTTATTGTTCTGATGCCAGTTATGACTTCACTCATGGTCCTGATCCTCTTGTCTGTGAAAGCTGCGGTCTTACTCCTGAGGGGACAGACATGAGATGAGCCTCAGTGACCACAGCCCAACTTTCCTCAGCAGCAGCAGCAGGAGTGGGCACGGGGGTGGGACTAGGAATCAAAAGATTCTCTATAGCCCTTTTGCACTTAGAACACAGGCAGGTCCTACTCAAAGTACAAACAGAGAAAAGGGTTTCAATTAGGAAGTCAAACACTCAGCCCATTTCAAGAAGTAACTTGGAGAATGTGCAGCATCAGCTAAGGAAAACCTGAAATGAGTCAGATACAAACCACCTGCTCAAAGAGGTCACAGTCAGATAGGGAAAAGTAGAAAAGCACCCAAATCTACCAGGAGGACAGTGGCTGTGCTGCAATAAAATAGGAGTAAAGTTCTGGGGAGCAGAAAGGATGGGGCTGTTAATTCCAGCAGGAGAGGAGAACAAGAAGAGCTTCAGAGACGAGGTAGCACTGAAACAGGGTCTCAGAGGATAGGGAACCTCTCTCCATACCAATGGCAGGAAAGGGAATTCCAAATAGAGAAAGGCACCAAGCATAGAACAGAACACATGCAACACACACAAGAGCTCAATGAGCTTCAAATAGCTCATCTCCATCACCTGACAACCACCCACCTCCAACCCTCTGGGACCTGCTTCAGGTCTAACTCAGCAGCAGAAGGCACTTCACCACCAGCCACTTTTCGGTCACATGTACTGCTGTGAATGGGGCTTCATAAAGACACAGTGAAGATCAGCCTGGCCCTGGGGGTGCTTATAACTTAATGGAAACATAACACAATACCTGAAACGGCTCCAGCACAAGCATAACAAAAATATATGTGGCGAGACAAGAGCCTACAGGCTTATTACTATTTAAAAAGACTTAAAAAACTTGTCCATGGGTAAATTCTGCTGAAGAACACTCTACTTATTTAGATATGGTGCCAAGAGGAGCCAGTGAATGCCTTCACTGTTCCTGTTTCAGGATCAGCCTTCAGTTTAAGGCCGGAGCCTTCACTGGCTAAGCCTGAAGGGTAAAGAGCCTACAGGATTATTACTATTTAAAAAGACTTAAAAAACTTGTCCATGGGTAAATTCTGCTGAAGAACACTCTACTTATTTAGATATTGTGCCAAGAGGAGCCAGTGAATGCCTTCACTGTTCCTGATCAGCCTTCAGTTTAAGGCCGGAGCCTTCACTGGCTAAGCCTGAAGGGTCTACAACCTACACAAAGAAGAGACCAGAAAAGGCATTTGTCTTGTTTTCAACAAAAGCATCATGCAGACTGTGGATGTTACCAATTACACAGTGTCAATTTTTAAAAGAAGTGCTTCTCTTACCGGAGTGATGAAAATGACATCCCAAAGCAGCTTTGCAAAAGCAGAAGAATAATGAGAACCGCCATCCCAGCAAGACACGACATTCCTATTTCCATCCAGAGCAGGGCAGTCACTGCGATAACCTGCAGTGGCCCCACCCACAGATAGTGCAAGAACATCATTACCTTAAAAGAGAGAGACAAAGCCTTCTTAGGACTGCATACAAGAAAACCAGTGAGGACACAGTGAAGAAACAACCAGCTCTGAAGGAACAGACAGGAACCTAAACAGCAATGACCTCACTGGGTTTTAAACCTGCTGAAGCAGAAATCCAAGTGTCCACCCCAGATGATGCTATTCAGGGGCAGCACAGGGCTGGCTTCAGGGATGTCCTGGGAGAATCAGACCAGCAGCTTTGAAGGAAGATGTCGATTTTGTCCACAACACAGAGGAGCTCAGGGCTTCCCCAAATGCTCTCTGTCCTAGAATTTAGACCCCATCTCCTCTGGGTAACCATAGCATCCCAGGAAAACCTATATTATGGCACCTACCACTTTCTCCAGTAATTACTTATATATTTAGCTCCCTGATAGGCTGTGGCTTCTATAGGGCAAAAACTAAGCTTTGCTCATCCCTGAAAGTGAGCAGGGGCCTCACTTCATGTTTGATGAATGAATACTTGAAAGAGAAGTATCTAGTGCAACACAGATCTGACCAACAGCTACAACGCCCTGGGGTGGCGTTGGAAAAAAGATTGTGGAGGGGACCATAGAAAGGAGGTTGTGTCTTGCTGGGGACCACACACTTGGCATTATTCTTTGCACATTCCCTATGCAGCAGGCACTGAACAGGGTGCAAGGGAAAGAACAATCCCTCCCACCAGGCCTTCATCATCCAGAGGAGGAGGAAGACAGTTCAGCAACACCCACACCACGTGCCAAGGAGGGCCATGCCAGGAGGACCCCTAGGGACACTACCAAAGCTGGGCAAGAACACTGTTGCCTATTTATTGTTAGAAAAACAAAACTCTCATTTAGAGAACAATACATATAATTACATCTAAGCTGCACACAGAGAAATGAAAGTTGGAGAAATAGAACCTTTGTTTTACATCCTCAACAGAACCCTGGCTGACACCAAACCCTGGCACCTGGCATCCCAATAAGCTGAACCCAGTGAGAAGGATGGGACATGGAGGAGGATCCCTCAGGGGAAGCTTACCTGGTCAAACCTGTTAACGTCATTGGACAGCAGGTTGACTACCTGGCCTGTGGTGGTCTTCCCCATGGCTGAGCTACTCAGGCGAAGGGCCTGAAATGAGAGAGGGAGACAGAGATCCGGATTCCTAAGGTGATACCAAGTCATCTTAGAACATAACACAGTGGAGCATGTGTTCTGGGGTCCTGAGTGGTGTCAGCAGGAGAAGGATGACTTCTGAGAGCAGGGCTCTAGGGACCCTTGTTCACCCTCTAACTCCTGAGTGTGGCGGCTGCCCCACCAGCAAGGATGGCAAAGGGAGGCGCAGGAGGTAGAAGCAAAATCCCCGCCCTATTTCAGTGAACTTGGACCTGTCTGAAGGGTAAAGGGTGTAAGTTTACACTTAAGAGACAACTAAGTAATTTTGAGCCAAATTAGATGAGAGCAGAGAGGCTGTTTTAAGGAAGGAAATTTGGAGACTTGGACTATAAATCTGGACTCAGTCATTAATTCTGTGGGTGACAATATTTAAACACTTCAGGCTTAGTTTGTTCATTCTGAAATGAGCAAGTATAATGTTTAAAACACTGCTCCTGTGAGGAAATTGTGTTCTTAACGCCAGTCTGCTGACTTACAAAAANTAAATCTGGACTCAGTCATTAATTCTGTGGGTGACAATATTTAAACACTTCAGGCTTAGTTTGTTCATTCTGAAATGAGCAAGTATAATGTTTAAAACACTGCTCCTGTGAGGAAATTGTGTTCTTAACGCCAGTCTGCTGACTTACAAAAACCACAACCCATGTAGTGCAATCCTTTTATTTAGTAAGAAAAATGCCCTAGAGATCTGAGGAAGCTGAAAGACACCAGGAGCTGCTTCAACAGACCACCAACTGGAGCCAGTGATCCAAACAAAATGTCATACTTTATAAAAATGTTTTGTTTACTCCTCAAGTTAAAGAAGAAAACCAGTGATCAAGTGAGAATGTTTAATGATATAACCACAATGGAAGAGAATACGGAAGTTCCTCAAAAATTAAACATGAAATTATCATACAATACAGAAATTATACTACTAAGGATATACTCAAGAAAAACAAAAACGCAAACTTGAACAGACAATTTAACTCGTATTCATAGCATCTATGTTCACAATAGCTAAAAGGTAGAAACAACTGTCCATTGACAGATGAGAGAATACACAGAATGTTGTATAGACCTAGAATGGAATATTATTCTGTCTTAAAAAGGAATTTAATTCTGACACCTGCTACAACGTGGATGAACCTTGCAGATATTGTGCTACAAAACATAAGCCACACACACACAAAATGACAAACACTGTATGATTCCACTTAACAGAAGTACCTACAATAGTCAGATTCCCAGAGAGAAGAACGGTGCTGGATAAGGGGACAGGGTTTGGGGAGTTCGTGTTTAATGGATGCAGAGGTTCAGTTTGGGAAAAACAAAAAGTTTCAGAGATGAATTATGGTGATGGCCACCAACAAAGTGAATGTACCTAATGTCACTAAATGATGCATTGAAAGGGAGTGAAAGTGGGACATTTTATGCAGTGTATATTTCCCCACAATTAAAAAAAAAAGATCAATGATCAAAAGGCAAAAATAACTTTACCAAATTTGTGACAATGTATTAATAAATAAATGGCAAGTCATTTTTATTTATGATACCTCCCACAGGATCATTCAAAATTCAGCTGAAAAGTGCATGAAAATGCTGAATGGGCCATGTTAGGAATGGCAGATGTACAGCCTTAGAGATCCCCTGGAAATCTGCCCCAGCCTGGAATCCATGGTTTAGACAAACTACAGCTACAAGCTTAGCAGCCACTCCATTTCTAACACTCGACCTGGTTTCTTCCCAGGACCAGGGATCCGGAGGTGGGGCCCTAGATGAACCACAAATGTTCAGGGGGGCCTTTCAGAGCTGTTCTGTAGCACCAGCTTTTGTGCCCTAAACAATCAGCCCACCTGTAACCTGAAAAGAAGTGTCTTGTTTCTGCAACAGCAGGACTCTAGATGCAAGGCTGTGCACAAGGAAATTTGTCTTTCCCATGATTCTGAAATTTCAGATTATGTCAATGGTGTAATCCCCACAATTTCTGAATTCATATAGGGACCATCTTTTGGGTATAACTAAGGCAGCAAATGAACATCTCGGGAGATGGTTACATTCACATAAACCAACGTGCCAGGTCAGATCACATTTCCAAAAGGCAAGATTTCAAAGTGTTAGAGGAAAGAGGAAGAAAAACAGGTGGACAATGGCTCACCTGTGAAGCAAAGAGTGAGCTTTGAGTAAATGATCACCTCACACCTAACTTAAAGCTTTCACAACGCAGTTCTGGTAAAATTTGTAATTATTATGAGAGTTATGGAGAAGGAAATGGCAACCCACTCCAGTATTCTTGCTGGAGAAACCCATGTACAGAGGAGCCTGGCAGGCTATGATCCGTGGGGTCACAAAGTGTCGGACACAACTGAGCAACTATCTTTCACATGAGAGTTAAGCATGATCTGAAAAGACAAACATTTAGCCAATTCGTGGGGAAATCTGAGTATCCATCTCCTAAATGGTTAAAGATGCAACAGAATAACAAAGATGATGTTGGACGGCAATGAAGACC
>SJYR01002115.1:247481-259196 GCA_006410655.1 Kobus ellipsiprymnus | reverse complement strand
AAACAATTTATCTAATATTAATTTAATATTACAAATTTAGTGGGTATTATGCAACAGCCTATGGCTGAAAGTTACCAAGAGCAGCCCTCACGTGATCTCAAAAGAAAGTTTTCATTATTTATTGGTAAAGTTCGCTTCAACAACAACAAACTTGGCTTGATGCAAATAGCAAGCTTCTCTAGGAAGGTGTAAACAATCCCAGTTATCTAATTTCTAGTTTTCAGAGAACTTTCCCTAAATGTCCCTGATGCTCCGGGGGAGGAACACACCGTGGTACCGAGCGACACTCACCTTGCGGTAGATCATGTGGCCCACGGCTACTCTCAGCCTCATCCCCACGTGCTGCATGTGATAGAAGTACAAGTGGTGCAGAACGGCCCACACCAGCACGCAGGCGCTCAGCCCCGCCGCGTAGCCATAGGCTCCGTGCAAAGCGGCAGAATCGGTGGGATCATAGTTTTCAATGCAGCCCTCACGTGATCTCAAAAGAAAGTTTTCATTATTTATTGGTAAAGTTTGCTTCAAAAACAACAAACTTGGCTTGATGCAAATAGCAAGCTTCTCTAGGAAGGTGTAAACAATCCCAGTTATCTAATTTTTAGCTTTCAGAGAACTTTCCCTAAATGTTCCTGATGCTCCAGGGAAGGAACACACCCTGGTACCTGGCGACACTCACCTTGCGGTAGATCACGTGGCCCACGGCTACCCTCAGCCTCATCCCCAGGCGCTGCATGTGATAGAAGCACAAGGGGTGCAGAACGGCCCACACCAGCACGCAGGCGCTCAGCCCCGCCGCGTAGCCATAGGCTCCGTGCAAAGCGGCAGAATCGGTGGGATCATAGTTTTCAACATAACTAATCATTTTCCCCAAAAATATAGGTTGAACTACTCTGGTGCCTTCCTAAAAGGAAAGAAAAAGGTCTTAATTAGAAAGGTCAGTTTCTCTGAATACAAGATTTACTTTTGGCATTAACAGTTAAAAATACATTTTGACAAAAAGCTACATTCATGGTTAATTTAAAAGAAAAATATGCAGATCCACTATCTCCTATAAGACAAGCGGCAACAGTTTAACCCTATGACATAATTTTACATTCAAAGATAGTAAGTAAAGCCTTAGTACCTTATGCCTAATACACTGTGGATACTCAGTATAAATATCACAACCAGTGCTTTAGCACAATACAAGTGAGCCTTAAGATGAATAAGGAAAAAGGTGGCAGAAGAAGAGAAAGAAATCTGCTTCCATATGAATTAGCCTGCTGGCAGCCTACCCCTGACCCTGTCCTCTCAATGTCCCAGCCCATTAGAAAGTCATCCTGGTTCACATATGGGAGACACGCTTTCATCACCTTCTTCAGGAATCTTTATGAACTGATACCCTGGCACAAACACTCACTCCTTTCCATCCCAAACTCCACATGTCTATAGATCAAGAGAAAGGAAACAGCTTCAGTTGGAACACCACAAAGAAACCAGGCTTGGCAGCTCTGCAGGCTCTCAGCTCCCAAGAGCACTGCCTCATTATGTCTCTACCCTCTAGAAGTTGGAATGTTCCTTGGAGTAAAAAATTAAACATGGAGGAGTTTGATCCCTAAGTTGGGAAGATCCTCTAGAGGAGGAAATGGCAACCCACTCCAGTATTCTTGCCTGGAGAATCCCATGGACAGAGTAGCCTGGCAGGCTACAGTCCTTGAAGTTGCAAAGAATCAGACGCAAATAAGTGACTGAGTACAAGTGCACAAGTTTTCCTCTAGCAAGGAGCAGTCATGGTAATTCAGAAAGGTGACAAAAAGTATAACATACAAGGAATTTCCATTCTGGCATAAGTTGCAACTACTGAAAACAGAAAATTGATATTATGCTCCATATGAAAAATAACAGCAAGCAAAGAACAATTTTCCAGTAATTTCTCTCTCAAAAAACAATAGAAAGCAAAATAGTGAATAGCACAAAATTGGGAAAAACAAAACCCCAAAGTACATACAGAGAATAAGAATACACATATTAAATATGATTCTAGAACACATAGGGCAGAAGTGACTATGGCCCTCAAAGGTAGACTGAGTAAATCTGTCCCCTCCACACACAAGGAAAGGTTAGAGCTGAAGAGTCATTTAACAGGATGGCTATCAGCAGCATTTGTAATCTGTGATTTTTTCCATTTCTGGCATTTTAAAACTGGCTGAGGCAAACCAGACAAAACATTTTCCGGCTACCAGAAGATTAGCTCCTACAGATGCTCAATGCTCTGTTCCAAGTATTAACTCCAAATCAAATAGTGGTGTGAATCCCAAGGAAAGGCCCAATTTCAGAAGACTCTGTTTGTCTTGGAGAGTCTCTCAGAGAGGCAAGGAGTGGCTGTGGCTGGGGACACAGACACTGGTAGCAGCATTCCCAGGACCTAAACCCACCACGTGTACACTGGTGTAAGCACACACCACCAAGGAATTCTCTCATCTGCACATTCCCGATTCTCACCTTCAACTAATAAGAGAGAAAACAACTGAGAAAATATTCATTATCAACCATGCTGCTGCTGCTGTTAAGTTGCTTCAGTCATGCGTGACTCTTAGCGACCCCATGGACTGCAGCCTACCAGCCTCCTGCGTCTATGAGTTTTTCCAAGCAAGACTACTGGAGTGGGGTGCCATTTCCTTCTCCCATCAACCATGAAACTAACCAAATTAAAATGTTCTTGACAAGCAGGAACAGGGTCAAACACTGCCCCCTTAAACCTTTCATCTTTGACATCAATCTATGACCACATGTATATTCTTTCCACAAACCAATTGAGCATATAGTTTTAGTCTTTCACAAGAATTCTTCACAAATCTGAAATCATAAAGGATCTTTAAAAGAACTGAATTTAATGCCACCACATCCATTATTCAGGAATATCTGAGAGTTGGAATCTCTGAGGCAGACTTTTTTTATTTTGAGCATACAATGTGGCATGCAGAATCTTAGTTTCCTGACCAGGAATAAAAAACCTTGGCATCTACTATGGAGAACAGTGTGGAGTTTCCTTAAAACACTGGAAATAGAATTGCCATATGATCCAGCAATCCCACTGCTACGTATACACACTGAGGAAGCCAGAACTGAAAGAGACACATGTACCCCAATGTTCATTACAGCACTGTTTACAATAGCTAGACATGGAAGCAACCTAGATATCCATTGGCAGATGAATGGATAAGGAAGTTGTGGTATATATACACAATGGAATATTACTCAGCTATAAAAAAGAATGTGTTTGTGTCAGTTCTAATGAGGTGGATAAAACTGGAGCCTATTATACAGAGTGAAGTAAGTCAGAAAGAGAAACACCAGTACATTTTATTAATGCATATATATGGAATTTAGAAAGACAGTAACAACAACCCTATATGCAAGACAGCAAAAGATATACAGATGTGAAGAGACTTTGGGACTATGTGGGAGAAGAAGAGGGTGGGATGATATGAGAGCATAGCATTAAAATATATATATATATATTACCATATGTGAAACAGATGACCAGTGCAAGTTTGACACATGAAGCAGAGCACTCAAAGCTGGTGCTCTGGGACGAGCCAGAGTGATGGGGTAGGGAGGAAGGTAGGAGGGGTAGGAGGAGGGTTCTGGATGGGGGAACACGTGTACACCCATGGCTGATTCATGTCAATGTTTGGCAAAACCACCACAACATTGTAAAGCAATTAGTCTCCAATTAAAATAAATAAATTAGTTAAAAAAAAAAAAAAAACATAAAAACCTGGCATCTGTACTGGGGACATGGAGTCTTAACCAGTAGACTGCCAGGGAAGCTCAAGGTAGACATTTATTGGTAGAGTCCTCGGTATTCAGCCTCATGAAAGCACTTGACAGTGGGCCCCACCTTTGGCTTCTTAGGGTAACTTCTTGCAGGGTTAGCATAGATGCTAAAACTTCTGAGTAGGTAGAATTCCTTCTCCATGTTAATGCACTTGAAACATTTCTCAGGCAACTTCCTCATATCTCATTCATGGGGAAAAAACTCCACAAAAATAGAAACAAGCTATCAAAGTTTTACCAGAGGCTTGAGTGAGACATATAAGCAGAAAAGAGTGGGCTTGTAAGAAAAAATGAATAGACAGTCTTTACAACTGGGTGAAAGGTGACAAAATATAGAGTTGAGAAAAATCCAAAGATAAGGAGGAAAAGCATTGAACCTGCGGAAATCATAACCATCAGGATTCCCGACTACTAGCCTTCACTCGTCTCTTACACAGTGGTCTTCATCCTGACCGCAGCTTAGCGTCACCTGGGAGGGGATAAGTGCACCCTGACACCCAAGACCCAGCCTCCAGAAACTGGTTTAGGTTCAACTGATTAGGGTGGAGAAGATTCCTCTCCCTCTAGATTCTGGATGTGGAAACTAACCCCATGTAAGTATCTGCTAACCTCCACTATCGCACTGTCAGGGCATCTGAGCCTGGAATGGCTGCAGACCCGATCTGCAGGAATTACAAGGAATTACAATGATCACAAAGACTTTTTACCAGAGTTCCATTGCACAATTCATGCTTCCAGAAAAGTCCAGAGATTACAGTATTGAAATTGAAAATGTTCATTCTGCACAGTTGGAAAAATAAAATGTTCAGAAAAAAACTATATTTAAGAAACATTAATAAAAAGATGAGTCAAAATTAGCCTGGAAAGTTATCTATAAAAGGAGAAGGAGAATTAGAATAGAGCTAACAATGATATCAGACTTCTTTAAGTAACCTTTTCTTGATTTTGAAATAATGAAAACATTATACAGAATTATGATTATAAATAACTAAATTTTTAAAAAGTAATTCCTAAAATTTTAGAGTAAAAT
The DNA here is from genome assembly GCA_006410655.1 of Kobus ellipsiprymnus. Lineage (NCBI taxonomy): Eukaryota > Metazoa > Chordata > Mammalia > Artiodactyla > Bovidae > Kobus > Kobus ellipsiprymnus. Next base: position 254,347 of record SJYR01002115.1, on the reverse strand, counting down.
TACATAAAAGTACATAAACATGTATANAAACGTTAATAAAAAGATGAGTCAAAATTAGCCTGGAAAGTTATCTATAAAAGGAGAAGGAGAATTAGAATAGAGCTAACAGTGATATCAGACTTCTTTAAGTAAACTTTCCTTGATTTTGAAATAATGAAAACATTATACAGAATTATGATTATAAATAACTAAATTTTTAAAAAGCAATTCCTAAAATTTTAGAGTAAAATTACATTAAAGTACATAAACATATACACCCATCCTGTTGGTTTGCAGAGCCATACAAAAAAGAACTATCAATAGTGATTTCAAACAAAATAATTTGAAAACACATTCTCTGTGTGATACACCCAAATGAACACAGTATAAACTCAAAAAGAAAATAAAAAATATTAGATTGCTTTCAGAAGTCACTTTATAAGGTACAACAAATGAATAATTATGTTGATATCATTGAGAATTGGGCTTAGACATTGGACAAAGAGAATAGATGATGGGAAAAAAGAGAATAAACTGTGGAAAATTCTGAAAGAGATGAGAATACCAGACCACCTGACCTGCCTCTTTAGAAACCTATATGCAAGTGAGGAAGCAACAGTTAGAACTGGACATGGAACAACAGACTGGTTCCAAATAGGAAAACGAGTATGTCAAGGCTGTATATTGTCACCCTGCTTATTTAACTTATATGCAGAATACATCATAGACCACCTGACCTGCCTCTTTAGAAACCTATATGCAAGTGAGGAAGCAACAGTTAGAACTGGACATGGAACAACAGACTGGTTCCAAATAGGAAAACGAGTATGTCAAGGCTGTATATTGTCACCCTGCTTATTTAACTTCTATGCAGAGTACATCATGAGAAACACAGGGCTGGAGGAAGCACAAGCTAGAATCAAGATTGCCCGGAGAAATATCAATAACTTCAGATATGCAGATGACACCATCCTTATGGCAGAAAGTAAAGAACAATTAAAGAACCTCTTGATCAAAATGAAAGAGGAGAGTGAAAAAGCTGGCTTAAAGTTCAACATTCAGAAGACTGAGATCATGGCATCTAGTCCCATCACTTCATGGCAAATAGATGGGAAAACAGTGGAAACAGTGGCTGACTTTACTTTTCTGGGCTCCAAAATCACTGCAGATGGTGACTGCAGCCATGAAATTAAAAGATGCTTACTCGAAAGGAAAGTTATGACCAACCTAGGCAGCATATTAAAAAGCAGAGACATAACTTTGTCAACAAAGGTCCATCTAGTCAAGGCTATGGTTTTTCCAGGGGTCATGCCTGGATATGAGAGTTGAACTATAAAGAAAGCTGAGTGCAAAAGAATTGATGCTTTTGAACTATGGTGTTGGAGAAGACTCTTGAGAGTCCCTTGGACTGCGAGGAGATCCATCCAGTCCATCCTAAAAGGGATCAGTTCTGGGTGTTCATTGGAAGGACTGATATTTAAGCTGAAACTCCAATACTTTGGCCACCTGATGTGAAGAACTGACTCATTTGAAAAGACCCTGATGCTGGGAAAGATTGAGGGCAGGAGGAGAAGGGGACTAAATAAGTGACTGAGTACAAGTGCACAAGTTTTCCTCTAGCAAGGAGCAGTCATGGTAATTCAGAAAGGTGACAAAAAGCATAACATACAAGGAATTTCCATTCTGGCATAAGTTGCAACTATTGAAAACAGAAAATTGATATTATGCTCCATATGAAAAATAACAGCAAGCAAAGAACAATTTTCCAGTAATTTCCCTCTCAAAAAAAAAGTAGAAAGCAAAATAGTGAATAGCATAAAATTGGGAAAAACAAAACCCCAAAGTACATATTAGTTGCAACTATTGAAAACAGAAAATTGATATTATGCTCCATATGAAAAATAACAGCAAGCAAAGAACAATTTTCCAGTAATTTCCCTCTCAAAAAAAAAGTAGAAAGCAAAATAGTGAATAGCATAAAATTGGGAAAAACAAAACCCCAAAGTACATATAGAGAATAAGAATACACATATTAAATATGATTCTAGAACACATAGGGCAGAAGTGACTATGGCCCTCAAAGGTAGACTGAGTAAATCTGTCCCCTCCACACACAAGGAAAGGTTAGAGCTGAAGCTGAAGAGTCATTTAACAGGACAGCTATCAGCAGCATTTGTAATCTGTGAATTTTTCCATTTCTGGCATTTTAAAACTGGCTGAGGCAAACCAGACAACACATTTTCCGGCTACCAGATTAGCTCCTACAGATGCTTAATGCTCTGTTCCAAGTATTAACTCCAAATCAAATAGTGGTGTGAATCCCAAGGAAAGGCCCAATTTCAGAAGACTCTGTTTGTCTTGGAGAGTCTCTCAGAGAGGCAAGGAGTGGCTGTGGCTGGGGACACAGACACTGGTAGCAGCATTCCCAGGACCTAAACCCACCACGTGTACACTGGTGTGAGCACACACCACCAAGGAATTCTCTCATCTGCACATTCCCGATTCTCACCTTCAACTAATAAGAGAGAAAACGACTGAGAAAATTTCATTATCAACCATGCTGCTGCTGCTGCTAAGTCGCTTCAGTCATGCGTGACTCTTAGCGACCCCATGGATTGCAGCCTACCAGCCTCCTCCATCTAAGTTTTTCCAAGCAAGACTACTGGAATGGGGTGCCATTTCCTTCTCCCATCAACCATGAAACTAACCAAATTAAAATGTTCTTGACAAGCAGGAACAGGGTCAAACACTTCCCCCTTAAACCTTTCATCTTTGACATCAATCTATGACCACATGTATATTCTTTCCACAAACCAATTGAGCATATAGTTTTAGTCTTTCACAAGAATTCTTCACAAATCTGAAATCATAAAGGATCTTTAAAAGAACTGAATAATACCACCACATCCATTATTCAGGAATATCTGAGAGTTGGAGTCTCTGAGGCAGACTTTTTTTTATTTTGGGCATAAAATGTGGCATGCAGAATCTTAGTTTCCTGACCAGGGATAAAAAACCTTGGCATCTACTATGGAGAACAGTGTGGAGATTCCTTAAAACACTGGAAATAGAATTATATGATCCAGCAATCCCACTGCTACTTATACACACTGAGGAAGCCAGAACTGAAAGAGACACATGTACCCCAATGTTCATTACAGCACTGTTTATAATAGCTAGACATAGAAGCAACCTAGATATCCATTGGCAGATGAATGGATAAGGAAGTTGTATATATACACAATGGAATATTACTCAGCTATAAAAAAGAATGTGTTTGCGTCAGTTCTAATGAGGTGGATAAAACTGGAGCCTATTATACAGAGTGAAGTAAGTCAGAAAGAGAAATACCAGTACAGTATATTAATGCATATATATGGAATTTAGAAAGACAGTAACAACAACCCTATATGCAAAACAGCAAAAGATATACAGATGTAAAGAAGAGACTTTGGGACTATGTGGGAGAAGAAGAGGGTGGGACGATATGAGAGCATAGCATTGAAATGTATATATATTACCATATGTAAAACAGATGACCAGTGCAAGTTTGACACATGAAGCAGAGCACTCAAAGCTGGTGCTCTGGGACGAGCCAGAGTGATGGGGTAGGGAGGAAGGTAGGAGGGGTAGGAGGAGGGTTCTGGATGGGGGAACACGTGTACACCCATGGCTGATTCATGTCAATGTTTGGCAAAACCACCACAACATTGTAAAGCAATTAGTCTCCAATTAAAATAAATAAATTAGTTAAAAAAAAAAAAAAAAAAAAAAAAAAACCTGGCATCTGTACTGGGGACATGGAGTCTTAACCAGTAGACTGCCAGGGAAGCTCAAGGTAGACATTTATTGGTAGAGTCCTCGGTATTCAGCCTCATGAAAGCACTTGACAGTGGGCCCCACCTTTGGCTTCTTAGGGTAACTTCTTGCAGGGTTAGCATAGATGCTAAAACTTCTGAATGGGTAGAATTCCTTCTCCATGTTAATGCACTTGAAACATTTCTCAGGCAACTTCCTCATATCTCATTCATGGGGAAAAAACTCCACAAAAATAGAAACAAGCTATCAAAGTTTTACCAGACGCTTGAGTGAGACATATAAGCAGAAAAGCGTGGGCTTGTAAGAAAAAATGAATAGACAGTCCCTAGAACTGGGTGAAAGGTGACAAAATATAGAGTTGAGAAAAATCCAAAGATAAGGAGGAAAAGCATTGAACCTGCGAAAATCATAACCATCAGGATTCCAGACTACTAGCCTTCACTCGTCTCTTACACAGTGGTCTTCATCCTGACCACACCTTAGCGTCACCTGGGAGGGGATAAGTGCACCCTGACACCCAAGACCCAGCCTCCAGAAACTGGTTTAGGTTCAACTGATTAGGGTGGAGAAGATTCCTCTCCCTCTAGATTCTGGATGTGGAAACTAACCCCATGTAAGTATCTGCTAACCTCCACTATCGCACTGTCAGGGCACCTGAGCCTGGAATGGCTGCAGACCTGATCTGCAGGAATTACAAGGAATTACAATGACCACAAAGACTTTTTACCAGAGTTCCATTGCACAATTCATGCTTTCAGAAAAGTCCAGAGATTACAGTATTGAAATTGAAAATGTTCATTCTGCACAGTTGGAAAAATAAAATGTTCAGAAAAAAACTATATTTAAGAAACGTTAATAAAAAGATGAGTCAAAATTAGCCTGGAAAGTTATCTATAAAAGGAGAAGGAGAATTAGAATAGAGCTAACAGTGATATCAGACTTCTTTAAGTAAACTTTCCTTGATTTTGAAATAATGAAAACATTATACAGAATTATGATTATAAATAACTAAATTTTTAAAAAGCAATTCCTAAAATTTTAGAGTAAAATTACATTAAAGTACATAAACATATACACCCATCCTGTTGGTTTGCAGAGCCATACAAAAAAGAACTATCAAAAGTAATTTCAAACAAAATAATTTGAAAACACATTCTCTGTGTGATACACCCAAATGAACACAGTATAAACTCGAAAAGAAAATACAAAATATTAGATTGCTTTCAGAAGTCACTTTATAAGGTACAACAAATGAATAACTATGTTGATGTCATTGAGAATTGGGCTTAGACATTGAACAAAGAGAATAGATGACGGGAGAAAAGATGACAATAAACTGGCAAATTCTGAAAGAGATGGGAATACCAGACCACCTGACCTGCCTCTTGAGAAACCTGTATGCAAGTGAGGAAGCAACAGTTAGAACTGGACATGGAACAACAGACTGGTTCCAAATAGGAAAAGGAGTACGTCAAGGCTGTATATTGTCACCCTGCTTATTTAACTTCTATGCAGAGTACATCATGAGAAACGTTGGGCTGGAAGAAGCACAAGCTGGAATCAAGATTGCCAGGAGAAATATCAATAACCTCAGATATGCAGATGACACCATCCTTATGGCAGAAAGTAAAGAACAACTAAAGAACCTCTTGATCAAAATGAAAGAGGAGAGTGAAAAATGTAGGGAACAAAGTATAAGGAAGGTTGGGAAGTGCTTGCAAATAAGACTCTCAACCAGGGCTGAACATTCTTGCAAACGAAATGTTCTGCCACGAATCCTCAGTTTGTTCCCGTGGGAAAAGAACATTTCTTGCATACAAGGATGTTTCTCTGATTCCTCAAAAGGAACAGACCCTGGGACAAAATGGATTCTAAGTTGATAAGGAAGTTCTCAAAACAAAGTCTTAGCTGCAGTAAATAAGTCAAGGTAAAGGTTACCTCGCCCCGCACCTGCACACTGTATAGTCATTAAATCATGGTGTTTGGCAACTTGCCCTGTAGACTGTTGTGCATAAGATATAAAATAAAGCTGCAAGAAGCAGCAAGGGGAGAACAGAAAAAGATTCAAACCACTCTGCAGTGTTGGTGTTTCATTCCGTCGCTAGCAGAAAAAGCTGGCTTAAAGTTCAACATTCAGAAGACTGCGATCATGGCATCTAGTCCCATCACTTCATGGCAAATAGATGGGAAAACAGTGGAAACAGCAGCTGACTTTACTTTTCTGGGCTCCAAAATCACTGCAGATGGTGATTGCAGCCATGAAATTAAAAGATGCTTACTTGAAAGGAAAGTTATGACCAACCTAGACAGCATATTAAAAAGCAGAGACATAACTTTGTCAACAAAGGTCCATCTAGTCAAGGTTATGGTTTTTCCAGCGGTCATGCATAGATATGAGAGTTGAACTATAAAGAAAGCTGAGTGCAAAAGAACTGATGCTTTTGAACTGTGGTGTTGGAGAAGACTCTTGAGAGTCCCTTGGACTGAGAGGAGATCCATCCAGTCCATCCTAAAAGGGATCAGTTCTGGGTGTTCAATGGAAGGACTGATATTTAAGCTGAAACTCCAATACTTTGGCCACCTGATGTGAAGAACTGACTCATTTGAAAAGACCCTGATGCTGGGAAAGATTGAGGGCAGGAGGAGAAGGGGACGGCAGAGGATGAAATGGTTGAATGGCATCACCAACTCAGTGGACATGAGTTTGGATAAACTCCAGGAGTTGGTGATGGACAGGGAGACCTGGCATACTGCAAAGGGTTGCAAAGAGTCGGACACAACTGAGTGACTGAACTGAACTGAAGCACAATAAGATGAAGTAAAAACACTAGTGTCCTGCTTTTGAATTGGATTGGAAACACTCATATAAACATAATTTTTTACCTTAAAAAAATGTATTCTAACTTTGTCTAATGAAAAAACCAAGAAAAACAATCAAGAGCAGTAAGCTCCTCTACCAACCAGACTATAGTCTATAAATACCATTTCACACCAAAAGAAGACAGGGCTGCTTGGAGAAATGGATGATTCCAGGGCTGAGCAAATGCTGTACAAAATGAGATTAAAAT
>SJYR01002115.1:235740-247234 GCA_006410655.1 Kobus ellipsiprymnus | reverse complement strand
AGACATTAAAAAAAAAAAAAACTAGCAACAACTTCTAGAGTATGTGCAAAATACTTAGGACCCAATCTGAATAGACACCCATTGCCCAAAGATGGCCAAATGTTTGCACAAGCATAACAAATGAAGAGGACTGAAGCAGATCAGAAATGCTGAAATCCATGAGCTCAAACTGACATATACAAAACCAAACCAAACAAACAAAAACTCACTAGCCCCAGAGGAGAACCAACTTATCATTTTGAAAACAGGTTTTAAAAAGTGAAAAAATCATTTTCTCCTACTCACCCTATTTCAGGGTTAATCAAAGAACTTAGAATGTCCTGATTTTGCAACCCTAATTTGCGATGAATTAATGGACTTTGAGAAAGGATCATGAATAGCTCCTAACATTACAAACACCCATACTGTGAAAAAAGCTGAGCTCCAAAGAATCAATGCTTTTCAACTGTGGTGTTGGAGAAGACTCTTGAGAGTCCCTTGGACTGCAGGGAGATACAACCAGTCCATTCTAAAGGAGATCAGTCCTGGGTGTTCTTTGGAAGGACTGATGCTAAAGCTGAAACTCCAATATTTTAGCCATCTCATGCAAAGAGTTGACTCATTGGAAAAGACTCTGATGCTGGGAGGGATTGGGGGCAGGAGGAGAAGGGGATGGCAGAGGATGAGATGGCTGGATGGCATCACTGACTCAATGGACCCGAGTTTGGGTAAACTCTGGGAATTGTTGATGGACAGGGAGGCCTGGCGTGCTGCAGTTCATCGGACACGACTGAGCGACTGAACTGAACTGAACTTTTTATGGTGACAGTTGGTAACTAAAATTACTATATACTGTATCAAATATTAAATCACTAATGATGTATACCAGAAACTAATAAAACATTATAAACCGATCATGAAGAGAAGTGAAGTGAAGTGAAGTAAAGTCGCTCAGTCGTGTCCGACTCTTTGGGACCCCATGGACTGTAGCCTATCAGGCTCCTCTGTCCATGGGATTTTCCAGGCAAGAGTGCTGGAGTGGATTGCCATTTCCTTCTCCAGGGGATCTTCCCATCCCAGGAATCGAACCCAGGTCTCCCGCATTGCAGGCAGATGCTTTACCGTCTGAGCCACCAGGAAGCCGGTCATATTTCAATTTTAAAAAATTCTTTTAATTTTGCAATAAAAAACTTACATATACTCAGAAAAAGAAAAGAAAATAGATTGAAAAGCATCACCCTCATTTATAACTCAAGGACATCACGGTGGGCATTACTGACACCTAAGCGCTAACGCAATGTACTCAGGAACCAGCAGGGCGCACAGCAGGTCTGCCCTGCAGGTCCCGTTCCACTCTGCTCAGTGCCCCCTCCTCCTCTCCCTTGCCGTGTGGTCCTCAGTGGTTGCTCTCAGCCCACAGTATCTTTGCCACCAGCAGCCACTCCTCAGCCTCCTGGGTTGAGCAGAAGTGAGACACATGGAAGAAAGGGTTGGGAAATAAAGGCAAAAGTCCACTGCAGCTTGCTGTGAGTCAAGGAACAAAGCCCACTGTGGGACTCAAAGGATTTTGTTTACTTCCTGCCCATCAGCTGAGCTCCAAAGTGAAGACTTACAAAAACATGTGCTTTCCAACCTCCACCTGGACCAGAGACCATTAGTAAAAGTGGCCTCAGACAAAAGCCAAGTGACCAGAAAAGACCAAGCCACTTTTTAGGGTTCTGGGAAGAGGACATAACTCCCAGTCACTCCTCTTCTCTCAGAGGAAGGGACTAGGTGAACCCACCCTGGCTCTCTGAGGTCACCCCACTTACACACCAGCAATGGAGACCTCACCTCTCAGAGAGAAGCGCTGATGACCTGGGGAGGTGGTCTCTGTGACTCAGGCCCAGGCAGAGGCTTCAGGCTCTTCCTCTCCATGCTGAGGGCCCTGGGCAGGTGGGGACCTGTCCTCTCCACACACAGTACCTGTGGAGGTGCACACAGGGGCCAGGGGTACTGAGAGCTCTCCGGCTGTTCTGTTCTAATTAGGGGTGACCTACAAGGACTCCACAGCCTGGTACTTGTCTCTCTGAGCAGTAGAGATACTTCTCACTTCTCATAGGACAGAAGTTTTCAAATCTCAAAATCCTGAATCCTAAAAGCCTTACCCTGGACTGGCGTCACCTTGCTTTTTCCCACTGGTGCCACCAGGAGTACCTGGGAGGCCCTGCTCTTGCTGTGGGTGGAAAGAGCACACTGCTTGGGACCATGGGTGATCCACGGGCATTCTGTGCACCCAAGGAAGTGAAAGGGGGCTGGAGGTCACCAAGGAAACACGTTTGTGTTTTATAGACCTCTGGGTTGAGTTTACATTTTCCACTTTCAGAAATACAAAGACCAATAAGCAGTACAGCTATATCACAACATGGGAAGTTGCTTCATAAAATCAATTATTTAACTAAGTAGTACTAATAGCAGTACTACTACACAGATGAGCCTCTACATTCAAGGTCCTCTACTCCCCTCTTCTCCACCATGACTACCCAACAACCAATCTCCTAAAAGAAAGGCTGGAGGGAGCTCTACCACTTGCACCTTGTGCAGCCCCCAGGGACCTTTCTGGACCCTCAGGTGGCTCAGATGGTAAACAGTCTGCCTCTAATGCAGGAAACCCAGGTTTGATCCCGGGGTCAGAAAGATCCGCTGGAGAAGCAACCCACTGCCGTATTCTTGCCTGGAGAATTCCATGGGTAGAGAAGCCTGGCGGGCTACAGTCCATGGGGTAGTAAAGAGTTGGACGTGACTGAGTAACTAACACTTTCACTTTTGGCAGGATGTATTCCAGGGGCTGGACAACTTTGAAACCAACACTCCCAGCACCACAGTGGGGCAGATTCACTCTCAGGAAGAAACCCAGATCCTGCAGCCTCTCCCTCTATGTCTGCTTCTCCCATGAGCTGCCACAGCCAAGAACCAAAGCTCATATTAGGATGCGATCCATCCGAAGCTTAGCGACCCCACCCAAGGAGCCAACAGCCCAGGAGAGCAAGAAAAACCAGCAGCTCAGTTTAAGCCCAGCGACATGGGCTCTGCTTTGAGACCCACCTGACTTTAAGGCTCTTTAGCATCTGGTACCAAAGAGAAACTAGAGAGCCAGGGACAGCAGAGAGAGATCTGCTCCAGGATATGATCCAACATTAAACCCGGAGGCCACTCATCCAACCAGGCGCCTGGCATGAGCCACAGGCAGACACCGAGGCCGCAGGGTTTCCTGAGAAGCAGAATTCATGCGAGCTCTGCTGTGTGAGGTCAGGAGATCCTGCACAAACAGGCCACACCAGCTTGCCACCTGGTATTTCAAACAGAGACTTACTGTAACTATGTGGAAATTCCGTGACTGGGACAGCTGCACACAGGACAAAGAAGGGCTGGGGCAGCCTGACGGGTGCCTGTCCCCTCTCCCATCCCCCATCCTTCACAAGGCACTGCAGTACCTAAGTGGTCAGTGCCCTCTCTAAGGTGGCACTCTGCCCCACATACCCTCTGGCACAATGGCCAATCCACTTCTATCATCAACAAGAACTCCATCTCCCAGAACCATTCAGTCATCTGTGAACTGACAGATTCTCTGTCTCTCCAGTTTCGTGGGTCAGACATCACCTGCCCAGCTGCCCACTGCCCACAGTGCCCTTAAGTACAACACAGCCTTTAAACAAGAGCCACGATGACCACCTGTAAACCACCTGGCCCACCCACCTCACGCCCACACGAGGGACTGACAATAGCTCATACCTTCTCACTTAAAACACCCCTTTCTCAGCAACTTCATCTTCCTTCCCTCCTGCCCTCACACACTCACAGGCCACCTGTGTCCCTAAGGTAGCGCCAAGGGACCACGGAGAGCATGAGCCACCCAGGGGGCTCTGCAGCAGACCTCCAGCAGGCTCAGCCAGAACAGGGGGCTGCCGGCACTGTGTACCCAGGTGGACTGTCCTCTGGGGGATCTTGACCCAGGATCTTCAGGGTCATGGAGGTCACTGACCTCACAGCTTTCTGCCTTTAGTTTTCCCTGCACATCTCCTCCTCCACCTTCTGCCAGTGCCAGGCTACCAGGATCCCCCTTCAACCAGCGATCCATCCCCACAGCCAGGACGGAAACCAGCATGGAGGGTGCACAGAATTCATGGTGAATTTGAAGTTCCTCTCCACGTAGGGGTCTGGCCTGGATGAAGGGAAGGGTGTGCCAGGGATACCCCAGGGAAGAGATCTTGGGAGCTCTGGCAACTCCAGCCCAGATGCAAGGCCCCAGGTTTTGTTCCACAGGAAGGGGATGATCCTTTCTTAGAAAGCATTTATCAGATGTGACCTAGAAAAGTCAAAAAATACTTGCTGAGCACCTGTAAAATGTCTTACATTATTCTGGACTCGACTCCAAGTTTGAGTGAGTAACAGTTGCTCAGTTGTGTCCAAATCTTTGCAACCCCCTGGACTGGAGCATGCCAGGCTCCTCTGTTCATGGAATTCTCCAGGAAAGAATACTGGAGTAGATTGCCATTTCCCTCTCCAGGGCATCTTCCTGACCCAGGGACTGAACATGGATCTCCTGCATTGCAGGTAGATTCTTCTGAGCACCAGGGAAGCCTACTATTAAGAGACATTTCTAAGTATAAGGGCAGGTCAATTTAAAAAGTATCAGCAGATATGTGTTTGACTTTATCTTAGAATCTATAGGCAATACATTAGAATATGTAATGAATCCATACACCTTTTCCAAAGGAATACCTGAGACAGAAGCAGCAATAAAGTTATAAATGACAGTCATCAATCAGATGAAATAATTATGATGAAGCTAGTCTCTTTCAAAGAGATGGGGACTAGGCAAGTGGTCAGGAAAGAAATATAATGTGCTTTTAACTTTGTATGAAAAAATGTTCAGTTCCATGTTGCTGAACATAGTTCTGTTGTAGCCACATAAATCCTCTACTTATTGTCCGAATGCTTTATTAAAACTCCGCTTCTGGCCTTTGTTTTGGATTCTGTTACATTTGTTGCCATCTTATCATCTCTGTCCTCTGAAGTTTACTTCCTCCAAACCACAGGACACATATTCCCTGAGCCTGTAAGATATTCTTTTGGTCCAGGATCACTTAGCATTTATACTCAGCACCAAGAACATCCTAATGGGGTATAAAATATCTTTCCTTTCTGGTGCTATCTTTCCATTACACTATGTTTTAATCATTAAAAGTAAAATAGTAATCCACAGAGGTCAAGTCTTTTAAGCACCTGTCTGTTCTAAAGAGAAATGCAACTGCTGATCTACATCATGATTCCTAGACGAGATTTACCCTTAGACCTTAAACCACTGTCCTCTCCCTGCCTCAGTCCATCCATCTCAGGACTGACCCACGTACACTGAAATGCAAAGCACTGTATGGAAAAGCTTTTACCTCAAGAAATGTTAACATTCCCCAAACTAAGTAGGATTTCTCGTAACACTGTATGATCGCTTTCGTTAAAGAAGGTTCCTGCGCATCTTTCTGGACTCTCAACACTTCTTGATCCCAGCACCTGGGAAGAAAGACAAAGCACAGTGGGGAACAGCCCTGCCGCAGGAAAACAGGGGAGGGACAGAACAGAGGACAAGCCTTCACTCCAGGGCACTCTGCGGCTGCCCATAAATGCTGGCTAACTGCTCGCAGGGCTCCCGAAAGATGAGCGGTGCAGACCCTGAAGCATTCGAATAAGCACCAGACCAGGTCTTCAGAGAAAGTCCCAGATTCTAGAAACAAGTTCCTGCTAAGCTTTACTGAACTCACAGGTCATAAGCAGCTCAAAAGGGCAGACACTGTCCTCAAGGGACCCCACCTCTGGGGCCAGAGCTAAGTCTCCAGGGCCATGGCTGTGGGCTCCCTCCACGTCCACTCACAAGGAATACAGGCTCCCCCAACCTCCAAAGTGGGCTAAGCCCAGGGTCAGCATGAAGGGCTGAGGGTTCAGTGTCAGGAAAGGAGGCTCAGAAGGCCCCAGAGGATGGCGAAGCTCTGCCCACACCTTTAGCCCCACGTGGAAATTCTCACTCTTCCTCCCTTCTCCCTGCTGCCTGTGCTCACCCTTGCAGCTCTTCTCCGAGGTGCTGGGAGCTATCTTCTGGAAGCACTGAGTACATGTCATCTTCTTCTAATTTCCGTTTGTGACCAATTTTGAATAAGGGGTTTAGCCACCTGTTAAACATTAAAAGGAAAGTGACATATATCCAAATTACACATCTTTGTCTAATTAGATTCCTACATTCATGGACATTGTTTTAAAAAAAAACAAAAACTACATTTTAAATATACAAAGAGGTAGGGAGAAAATTAGACATATGCTTACAAACATATAAACACACATATAGGGTGTTGGTAAGTCACTCTGGCTTACACACAATATAACTTAACTGAAATACCCTGTTTGTGTTCTACTGAACATACATTGTACATCTACTTTAATTATTAAGAAAAATACATTTAGAAATCAAAATAAAGTTACCTTGGTTTGGGAGCACAGAATAGAGCTGAATGGCTATTGTGGATAAGGCTGTAGTTACGTTCCTGTATTACCAAGCACTTAAATTTTCTGACCTGTATCAGACTCAAGGATTTTGCTGTTGTTGTTTAGTGGCTAAGTCGTGTCTGACTGGTTTTGTGACCCCCTGGATTGCGGCCCTGCAGGCTCCTCTGTCCATGAGATTTCCCAGGCAAGGATGCTGGAGTGGGTTGCCATTTCCTCCTCCAGGGGATCTTCTTGGCTCAGGGATCGAACCTGTGCTTCCTGCACTGGCAGATGGATTATTTACCTCTGAGACACCAGGGAAGCCCACCAGACTCAAGAATGTCTCCAGGCATATTCACATAAGACGCAACCTTGTGGTCTCAAGACCTCCTTGAAAGTGAAAGTAAAAGTGAAGTCGCTCAGTGTGTCTGACTCTTTGCGACCCCATGGACTGTAGCCTCTGTCCATGGGATTCTCCAGGCAAGAATACTGGAGTGGGTTGCCATTTCCTTCTCCAGGGTATCTTCCCAACTCAGGGATCGAACTGAGGTCTCTCACATTGCAGGCAGACGCTTTAACCTCTGAGCCACCAGGGAAGCACGACCTCCTTAGTTCAGCTAATAACACAAAGGAAATTTTACAGGGGATCACTTTACAATACAACACACTGAGTCCAACAGGCTCTGGACCCTGACCTCCTTACAGCCCTGTCAGACTCTCCTCACATGAGCCTCTTTCTGATCCCGACCTTCTGAAGATGTCCTAAAGATAAGTAACATCTTTCCAACTAAACTTTATATGTTGATTTTTCTTATCATCCTCCCTATAATTAAAGCAGAAATTGCTAGACAGTGTAAGACTTATTTTAATTTCAATTTTTAATCCCTTTTTTAATTTCCATGTTTCTCTTCTCAAGTAAGCATCTCACTCTTTGTTCCAATTTCCAGGCATTCAGAGGAATGCCTCCCTGGTCTGGAAGGTCATAAAGCATTCAGACCCAGGACAAGACAATCATTAACTGCTGTCCAGTTTATCAAGGGAAAAAAAAAAAAAACCTAACTCCAAGAAGACAATTAGCTCTTAAAACATACATTTGGTCCCTAAATAATGGTCTGGGGTCTTGAGAAAGGGCCGGGGGATGGCACTGCAATGTCTAGAGAAACTGAGAAAGTGGGGGATCCAAGAAAGCCATAAAACTGACAAACTGGACATTGTGACATTTAAATTAATTGGTCAAAAATGGCATATATTAAAGTCATGAGTCAACCAAAAATGTACAGGTCAATACTAGTAAAAATAAAAAACTGCTATAATCCTTGCCTTTTGGGGGCTCTTCACCCCCTCTGAGAGGGGGGTGTTTATGCTGAGGACTTTGAATCTCTATCTTCTAAAATAAACTTTGCCTGTGTGTTTCCAAGTTCCCAGAATTCATTCTTTGGCTCTGTGAACAGAATTCAGGTTTCACGTTTCATTATCGCTTCCTGGCAAATTAGTTTCTTTTCAAATGTAACACAAGACTTTCATAAGGGCTGAAATTTTACTGACTGTGGGGTCTGCCACCTTCAGCCTCGGTAAGGGAATAAATACAGCTCCCTATACTTCAAGGAAACTCCACTAACAGCTGACAACATCACCAACCTACAGTTCAGGTCCTTCATGCCCAGGTTTCTGCTCAGAGACATCAAGCTTACCCCCATTTTTACCCCACCCCAGCAAAGGCGTATATGTTAGTCAAATCCCTGTTTTTGTGGGGCCCAACCAATCTTTCTGACGAGCCCTCCACCTCCAGGCATGGCTGACTCTAGATACAGACCATGCCCCAGGGCTCTGGGAACAGGATCATACCAAACCTGAGGGGGTCTAGTCTGTGGAGGCAGTATCCTGGATGGAAGGGCGCCACCATTAGTCTAAACGTGACTCAAGAAAACCCAAACACAGCTGGGCCCCTGAGGGTCCTCAAGGCCCCTGGGGCAAGGACCACCCACATTGGGCCATCAACTGTCTCCAAGGAAACTCTACTCGTGGATACTGGGCTATAAGAGGTGCACACCCCAATCCAGGTCACATTCAGATTTTAATTACACTCACCCCACCTCCCATCTAAATGGAGCCATTCATCTAGTCAGGACAGAGCTGGACTGGACTAGTAATGGAAGGAGCTATCGCCCTTGTAGCATCCTTGGTGAGCCTAGCACGAGAAGCAATTTATAAAGCCAAAATTATTATTTTTTAAGGCACTCAAACATTGGCCTGGGCAACTAAAGAACACAGCTCTAACTTTAGAAAGATGACATCTTCACTGGGCTTCTGGTCCGCATGACACTTGACCACTACATAGCTCCTGTTTACTTGCTGGCTGATCAAGGAAGAGTTTGTGCCCTTGCAACTATGTCCTGTTGTTTTTATGTTAACATGAGCGGTCAAGTAGATGCAACCTGACTGTGGAGAAGGCTGCTTGCAGACAGAGAAGGACAAAGATATGGCTTATATATGGAATGTAAATAAAGGCTATAAATGAACTCTTTAAAAAATAGACTTAGAATCACAGATGTATGGAAAAAAACAAACACACAAACAAACCTATGGTTACCAGGGGGTAACCATAGAAGGAAGGACAAATTGGGACACTTGGATTGACATACACACACTATAATATATAAAACAGATAACTAAGAAGGACCTACGGTATAGCACAGAGAACTCTATTCTATACTCTGTATTGGCCTACATAGGAAAAGAATCTAAAAAAGAGTGTGTATATGTATGTGTATAAGAGATTCACCTTGCTGTATAGCAGAAATTAACACAACACTGGAAATCTACTGTACTCCAATAAAAATTCAATGAAGAGAAAGTCGCTTGATCCAATACTCAGAACAAGAAGGGCCCTGACTGAACAAATCTGGGACAGTATCAAAAGGGCTTCTGCCATTCTTAGGGCCCCTTACAATTATTCTCCTCCTGCTCTTTGGTGTGTGTATCCCCAACTGCCTCATTAGTTTTATCTGGTCTTTACCCTGGTGTGAGAATTGGGACTTCAGCCAGGTGACAATCATATCTATTTTAGCTATCCACTCCAGTATTCTTGCCTGGAGAATCCCATGGAGAGAAAAGCCTGGCAGGCTACAGTCCATGGAGTCACAAAGAGTTGAACATGACTGAGTGACTAACTCCTTCACTTTCACTTCCTGCTTTTTTCTGAGTCTCAGGCTCAAAGGAGGAAATTACAGAGAAAAATAAAAACTGGTTAGAACTAGCTAGGCCCAAAATTGGAGAAGGACATGGCAACCCCCTGCAGTACTCTTGCCTGGGGATTTCCATGGATAGAGGAAGCTGGTGGGCTACATTCCATGGGATCGTAAAGAGTTGGACGCGACTGTGCGACTAACTTTCACTTTCAGGCCCCAAATCTGGAAAAACCTAACCCGCCCTAGGCCCTGAGCCTCATTTGTGCATTCGCTGTAATATATTAGGATGCTAAATGGCATACTCACCTGGGGCCGTGACAGCTGGCAATGGTCATGACAACAACCCACACAAGGACTAAAAATGAGTGTTTCCTCAGTTTCAGGTCCAAACCACACCCTTGTTCTCAGGTAAGTCATGAATATTCCTCCCTCTCTTGATTCAATTTCCTTGCTTTTACCTTGACCCAAATTGTGCTGAGAAGTTGATTTTTAAACTAAGCTCTCGCTTCTCCATTCTTTGGTCATTAAACAAAATTTGTGCTGTTCCAGTTTCACCATCAATTTAGTTATTGGCTATGGGAATCTGAGTGGAAAAGCAACCTCTTCAGTCAAGATAAGGGGTCTTAGCCTAGGCTAGGAGCCCAGCACAGGGCGGGAGACCAATTTGGTGACATCAGTTACATATACAAGGAACACCATCTTCAGAGCCAGACTGCTTGACTTGGGATCCTGCTCCATTACTTACTGGCTGTGTGGCGGTAAGCAACTTACTCAACCTGTCTGCTTCAGTGCCTTTGGGTATAAAATAAGTGGCAATAGTGCCTTTCCCTCCAGCAGGAAAACTGGAAATGGGTGCCTACCTAAATCAATGAAAAGTCCTCACCTTCACATTTCCAGGCACACACATTTTGAAAATTCACAAACAGAAGGTGTTTGGAAAGTACCTTGCCCTGCCTGAAGTTAAGGAGAATTTTTTTCTACTTTATTATTATTTACGGTAACCACACCCATATTCCTTCTTCTAGGCCCCTCTTTCCTTAAGGGCCAACAAATGGCCAAGAGATGAAACTAACACACACTAAATACACTACCATCAAAACAAGCATCAGTTCAGTTCAGTTCAGTAGCTCAGTCGTGTCCGACTCTTTGCGACCCCATGAATTGCAGCACGTCCGGCCTCCCTGTCCATCACCAACTCCCGGAGTTCACTCAGACTCACGTCCATCAAGTCAGTGATGCCATCCAGCCATCTCATCCTCTGTCATTCCCTTTTCCTCCTGCCCCCAATCCCTCCCAGCATCAGTCTTTTCCAATGAGTCAACTCTTTGCATAAGGTGGCCAAAGTATTGGAGCTTCAGCGTTAGCATCATTCCTTCCAAAGAAATCCCAGGGCTGATCTCCTTCAGAATGGACTGGTTGGATCTTCTTGCAGTCCAAGGGACTCTCAAGAGTCTTCTCCAATACCACAGTTCAAAAGCATCAATTCTTTGGTGCTCAGCCTTCTTCACAGTCTAACTCTCACATCCATACATGACCACAGGAAAAACCATAGCCTTAACTAGATGGACCTTAGTCAGCAAAGTAATGTCTCTTCTTTTGAATATGCTATCTAGGTTGGTCATAAACTTCCTCCCAAGGAGTAAGCGTCTTTTAATTTCATGGCTGCAATCACCATCTGCAATGATTTTGGAGCCCCCAAAAATAAAGTCTGACGCTGTTTCCACTGTTTTCCCATCTATTTCCCATGAGATGATGGGACCGGATGCCATGATCTTCGTTTTCTGAATGTTGAGCTTTAAGCCAACTTTTTCACT
>SJYR01002115.1:184521-209625 GCA_006410655.1 Kobus ellipsiprymnus | reverse complement strand
CATTTTTTGATTGGGTCATTTATTTTTCTGGAGTTGAGCTGTAAGTGTTGCTTGTATATTTTTGAGATTAGTTATTTGTCAGTTGCTTCATTCGCTATTATTTTCTCCCATTCCAAAGGCTGTCTTTTTACCTTGCTTATAGTTTCCTTTGTTGTTCAGAGGCTTTTAATTTTAATTAGATCCCTTTTGTTTATTTTTGCTTTTATTTCCAGTACTCTGGGAGGTGGGTCATAGAGGATCCTGCTGTGATCCTCTATGTTGGAAAGTGTTTTGCCTATGTTCTCCTCTAGGAGTTTTATAGTTTCTGGTCTTACGTTTAGATCTTTAATCCATTTTGAGTTTATTTTTGTGCATGGTGTTAGAAAGTGTTCTAGTTTCATTCTTTCACAAGTGGTTGAACAGTTTTCCCAGCACCACTTGTTAAAGAGATTGTCTTTAATCCATTGTATATTCTTGCCTCCTTTGTTGAAGATAAGGTGTCCATAGGTGTGTGGATTTATCTCTGGGCTTTCTATTTTGTTCCATTGATCTATATTTCTGTCTTTGTGCCAGTACCATTACTGTCTTGATGACTGTGTCTTTGTAGTAGAGCCTGAAGTCAGGCAGGCTGATTCCTCTAGTTCCATTCTTCTTTCTCAAGATTGCTTTGGCTATTCGAGGCTTTTTGTATTTCCATACAAATTGTGAAATTATTTGTTCTAGCTCTGTGAAAGATACCACTGGTAGCTTGATAGGGGATTACATTGAATCTGTAGATTGTGAAATTTTTTAAACTCACAAGTATTAAAGCTTGGGGAAAAGTGAAGTTGCTCAGTCATGTCCAACTCTTTGCGATCCCATGGACTGTAGCCTACCAGGTTCCACCCTCCATGGGATTTTCCAGGCAAGGGTACTGGAGTGGGTTGCCATTTCATTCTCCAGGAGATCTTCCCAACCCAGGGATTGAACCCAGGTCTTCTGCATTGTAGGCAGATGTTTTACCATTTGAGCCTCCAGGGAAGTCCCTAAAGCCTGGGGAAGCTAAGGTCAAATTCACAGGAGAAGGACCTCAAATTAGTAGTGGCTTAAAATTATAGATAAAATATCTTTCCTCTAGAAAGCTTCCAGATTCTACAAACCATACATCTATCAATGAGAAAATATTCAAATAACTGAATAGCAGTTCATGTTTTCATGCTTACCAAAGCAAACAAAGCAAGGGTGAGGAAATAGGGTTTATAGAAAATGCTGTATTATATCCTAAAACTGGTTTTCCTGGCAGCATTTAAACACAACTAGGAAACATTCCATAGCCTAGTGATGGATCAGTAAGCATCTCTGGGCAGACTCATTTCTGCTGTATCAAAACACTTTAGGCTGTGCTAATGCAGCCCTGCAAATAAGCATTGCTGAGAGAATGTCAGTGTGTGTCATGGTACTGACAAGTTAAAAGGAACTGGGCTATTTAAGCCTTTTAAATCCAGCCAACCCAGGATAATACCTGATGTTTTTTTTAAGTCCATCAAATATTCAGCCTGAAATGCCTTCCCTATAATTTCTGTCTAGTGAAGGACACTTCCTGGGTCTCAGATATCACATTCTCTCTTTGTCCCATTACCTGCTCCCTCTTTTCAATCCACAAACACCACAATCAATGACTTCTTTCAAATATCCCTGTATTAGGGCACTTAACGTGATTAATTGCATCTGATCTCCTATAATGATTGTTATTTACTGCTGCTAATATATTTATTTTTGGCAGTTTTATTGACCATTGTAATAAGTGATTGCTATTTTTTATGCTTAATATGATAATTAACTGATATTTTTAATATTTGATATAATTCAAATCTCATAATTTATTCTATTATTTGCTTCTAATCTAAGTATTTCTACTCTTTTAATAAAAATATAATTTTATTCTAAGGGCAAAATATAGAAGGAAAGAAATTCTCACCATTTTGACTTGTCTGAAACAAAATTGTTGCTGGAACCACATCAAGGCTCTTGCTAAAGATTTGCTGCTTATATCATTTTTATTTACACGAAGTCAAAGTATGGTTTGAATTGAATCCTCCCAATTAATGAACTATAGCAATAAAATCAGCTTCTCTCCATCTATAGTAATCATTTACTTTTCTATAAATGGATCTTCATTTAAAGTGGGAAAAGGCAGGTGTTAGAAGAAATCACTGTCAATTATTTGAACACATTCAGCATCATGGCACAACAGGGAGTCTATTCCATAGTAAGGCCTCTTTGAACTGAACATTGGTGGTAGTCATTCAGTTGCTAAGTTGTGTCCTGCTCTTGTGACCCTATAGTTTGTAGTCAGTCAGGCTCCTCTGTCCATGGGCCTCACCAAGCAAGAGTATTGAAGTGGGTTGCCATTTCCTTCTCCAAGGGATCTTCTTGACTCAGGAATTGAACCTGTGTCTTCTTCACTGCAGGCCAATTCCTTAAAAACTGAGCTACAAAGTCCAACTGAACAATAATACTGCTTTAATCACTTAGAAAAAAAACACAGGCTTGTCTTAGAGAAAGAAAAGCCAATTAGATAGACGACCCTGATTCCTAGCCTGCAGCCTGACTTACACACAGATAAATATACTACCATTTACATTATATATTTGTGAGAAATATTGAGTAGATTTTCTTTGCCCTTAACATCACTCTTGCATCTATCCTAAAACCTCACTACTACCTTGATTGTTATTCTCTGCTTTGGGTCCTGAGCATCATACTATTTTAATTGCCCCAGAAGCTACACAACTATGAACTTTCTAGATCACATTTCAAGCCACATTAGGCTACATCTTACATTAGGTTACACTCCATCAGCTTTTGAATTTCCAATGAGGAGAGAATATCTTAGAATATAGACAGAAGTTCTAGACTATGTATTAGTATTTCACAATATACAAATGCTAATACACATAGAGTTGGAGAAGGAAATGGCAACCCACTCCAGTGCTCTTGCCTGGAAAATTCCATGGACCAAGGAGCCTGGTAGGCTACAGTCCATGGGGTCGCAAAGAGTCGGACACGACTGAGCAACTTCACTTCAATACACATGGAGACCTCATGAGAGAGACAGGGGTTAGAACATATGAGTTCGACCCTGTTGACTCCAGGCAAGCTCTTCTAGACTCAAACAGTAGACATTATGTCAATACTTATTCTACAGTGGTTCATACTGTTCTTCCTTGGGTAACATTTGAAGACTGCAAATTACTCCTTACTATTGCCCTCAGTAATGATTCATTTCCTTGTACCATATTCCATTCACACTGACCCAGCATCTAAAACATTAAAAGTATTAATTAACTCTAACTCAACACTTCACTAATATAACAAATGCTTATTGAACACGTGCTATGTTCCAGTTACTTGACTATGTAGTAGAGATACAAAAAGATATTCAGTATCTCCAAGAAAAGGCACCATAAAAACAAGTCCTTCAGGTTGCACAGATAATTGCACTCTTTATAAGTTTCGGGTATGTATTCTCAAGGCCACAGATACCACACTGCTATTATCAGCCTGCAGTAACTAAGTGTCCAGATGAACACACTCAGTACACAGGTACTTATCTATCCAGGAAAATCACTTCAGTTAACTAAAAGCTGTAGGAAATCCCAACTACACATGAGATGTGCCCAGATATTTATGGATCCTCAGTTCAGTTCAGTCGCTCAGTTTTGTCTGACTCTTTGCGACCCCATGGACTGAAGCACTCCAGGCTTCCCTGTTCTTGACCAATTCACAGAGCATACTCAAACTCATATCCATTGAGCCAGTGATGCCATCCAAGCATCTTGAGTTAAGTTCAGTTCAATTCAGTCGCTCAGTCATGTCCGATTCTTTGCGACCCCATGAATCGCAGCACACCAGGCCTCCCTGTTCATCACCATCTCCCGGAGTTCACTCAGACTTGCGTCCATCAAGTCCGTGATGCCGTCCAGCCATCTCATCCTGGGTCGTCCCCTTCTCCTCCTGCCCCCAATCCCTCCCAGCATCAGAGTCTTTACCAATGAGTCAGCTCTTCTCATGAGGTGGCCAAAGTACTCGAGTTTCAGCTTTAGCATCATTCTTTTCAAAGAAATCCCAGGGTTGATCTCCTTCAGAATGGACTGGTTGGATCTCCTTGCAGTCCAAGGCACTCTCAAGAGTCTTCTCCAACACCACAGTTCAAAAGCATCAATTCTTTGGCGCTCAGCCTTCTTCACAGTCCAACTCTCACATCCATACATGAACACTGGAAAAACCATAGCCTTGACTAGACAGACCTTAGTCGGCAAAGTAATGTCTCTTCTTTTGAATATACTATCCAGGTTGGTCATAAATTTCCTTCCAAGGAGTAAGCGTCTTTCAATTTCATGGCTGCAATCACCATCTGCAGTGATTTTGGAGCCCAAAAACATAAAGTCTGACACTGTTTCCACTGTTTCCCCATCTGTTTCCCATGAAATGATGGGACCAAATGCCATGATCTTCGTTTTCTGAATGTGGAGCTTTAAGCCAAATTTTTCACTCTCCTCTTTCACTTTCATCAAGAGACTTTCTAGTTCCTCTTCACTTTCTGCCATAAGGGTGGTGTCATCTGCATATCTGAGGTTATTGCTATTTCTCCTGGCAATCTTGATTCCAGCTTGTGTTTCTTCCAGTCCAGCGTTTCTCATGATGTACTCTGCATATAAGTTAAATAAGCAGGGTGACAATATACAGCCTTGACGTACTCCTTTTCCTATTTGGAACCAGTCTGTTGTTCCATGTCCACTTCTAACTGTTGCTTCCTGGCCTGCATACAGATTTCTCAAGAGGCAGGTTAGGTGGTCTGGTATTCCCTTCTCTTTCAGAATTTTCCACAGTTTATTGTGATCCACACAGTCAAAGGCCTTGGCATAGTCAATAAAGCAGAAATAGATGTTTTTCTGTAATTCTCTTGCTTTTTCCATGATCCAGCGGACGTTGGCCATTTGATCTCTCATCCCCTTCTCCCATCTCTAAACTTTACCAGCATCAGGGTCTTTTCAAATGAGTCAGTTCTTCGCATCAGGTAACCAAATATTGGAGTTAGCATCAGCATCAAACCTTCCAGTAAATATTCAGGACTGATTTCCTTTAGGATTGACTGGATGGATCTCCTCACAGTCCAAGGAACTCTCAAATCTGGATCCTAGAGAAAGACAAATATTTTATGTTAAATCTCTATCTATCAGTCCTTCTGTATGTGTCTGCTTGGCCATGTGTACATTTCTCTTGCATAAGCAAAAAATGTATCAGAAATTTACCTCAGATAGTTTTCTTTATATGAAAAATTAAATAAAAAGAAACAATTTATTAAAAGATAAAAAAAATGTTTAACTCTGAAAAAAACTAGCAGAAAAACACTTTCTGATTCCAAAGCTCATTTGGCAGGAGCAAATTTTCCTCCCAGGCACAGATTTTTTTTAAGGTAGTTGAAAAAAAGCAATTTACTTAGAAAAATTGCTATACATCGCAGTAACTATCTTCCAAACCATTAATGTTAATGTAAACTTTTGTTTTGATTGTTAGTAATAGCACAATAAAATTCCACAGAAGGATGTAAATAGATTGCTTTGCATGTAATGGGAAGTAGATAATTTCCCAGAAACCATCAACAGTATTTCACTGATTACAATATTTTACAATAGGAAACCTATCAAAATCCTGTAGTTTATATCACACTGGAGATATCGGTCATGAAAAAAAAAAAAAAAAAGACCCAGAGGAAATTACTTTCCATATTATCCTTGTAATAACCTGCTGTGAAATATGGTTTGTGATTAATAAAGATTCAGTCTGCTAAGATTACAATCCATGGAAGGGAAGCATTGGAAGAAAAGTCTAGATCTAAAGCTGAACTATAATATTTAATTCAATAAGATGGAGGAAATCTAAATAAGAGGAAAGAAATTATTAGGAGAATCTAAATTAAAGTAGATGCTTACTGTTTGTATTTAGGAGGCTCTGTACCTTTATATCCATTAAATAATTGCATGTAAATTGAGTCATGTGGAAGGAATAAAGTTTAATAATGTCCTGTTTTATGTATCACAAATATAGAGCTAAACTATCGATCATCTATTGTAATTGAGAGCATCCTTTGCTTCAAATGAACACAGCCCCTAAGCTTCAATTTATGCTCTAATTGCTCTTAACATCTCACCTAATGGAAACAAGCCAAATCATCTGTCATATGGAGCCAACTTCTCATATTATGGTGCATATTTTGATTAAAAGCCCTTTTTAAAAATAAAAACACAGTTCGCTAATAATACCAAAATACTTCACTCTTTTTTTTATTTGTTTGTCATGAAAGCTCCCCTTCCAGTTACATTGTATACTGAAAAATAAAGTTAACTGACAAATGTGGAAATGCAACTATTTTTGATAGAGAAATTTTCAGCATGTAAGAGAAGGCTTTTAACATGGAATTTTTGTTTCTGTCCTATATATTTTTTCTGTCATCTCACTCTGTGCAGACAGAAAATGCTGACAGTGACTTATTTATAGGGAAAGAATTGATGAATTAAAATGTGCAAGTGTCTCTTCATCTAACAATATGCACATCAGTGGCATTCTTTCTGTGATCGGTGTAGCCTTTAAGTGAAGGTTTCATCACCCCTGCTGCATATATTCTTGTCTTTGAAAGAGATTTAAGAACTGAATTAAAATGTGCAAGTGTCTCTTCATCTAACAATATGCACATCAGTGGCATTCTTTCTGTGATCGGTGTAGCCTTTAAGTGAAGGTTTCATCACCCCTGCTGCATATATTCTTATCTTTGAAAGAGATTTAAGAATGGTACAGCCATTGAGAGAATAGTATGGAGATTCTTTAAAAGCTAAAGACAGAGCTACTATATGATCCAGCAATCACACTCCTGGGTATATATCCAGAGAAACTGTATTTAGAAAAGACACATGCACTCAAATATTCATTAATAAGAGGTGGCAAGAATACACAGAAGAACTATACAGAACAGGTCTTAATGACATGGATAACCACAATGGTGTGATCATTCACCTAGGTCCAGACATCCTGGATAAATGATTCACTTTGTTGTAGAGCAGAAACTAATACAGCATTCTAAATTACCTATATTCCAATAAAAAATGTTTCCAGTTAATAAAACAATTAAAAGCAGAAAACCAAACAAGCAAAAACATAGGCTTGTATTCCCTGAGAGAGAAGGCAGTGGCAGATTTACAGCTAGAGTTTGACAAGACAAAGGCCGGTGGTTTGGTCCTCTATGATGTGCTTGCATTCTGAGTCTTCCCTGGTGCCATCACACTGAGATGATTAGTTATAGCATTTTGCCAGGTCAGTGTAGTCTATCATCAACTATTTTCTAAATAGTATTTCTGAGATATGAACTTAAGCCTTCAAAATGAGTTTTCAGTTTAAATAAAAACACAGATTTGGTGGTTTTTTGTTTTTTTTTTCTTATGGAGAAAACTTCAGGTCTCTTGTTTTACAAATTTTTTTTTACAAAATTACAAATCCTGTACCACAAGAGGTTTGGATTGAATTTCACTAAATGTGCATAGTTTCCATCTTCTTAACATATTCATTTCCCCCCTGCCTCCTGTGTGGCATGAGTTTGAGAGTCATATGAGCTAGATCAGCCCACTCCCTCCCAGGAAGTTATTCTAGCTTGTTCTAGCCTGCAAGATAAACCAAGATTATAATTGCCCTTGTACTTAACATTTAAGGTTTTTTTTTTTTGTTTGTTTGTTTGTTTGTTTGTTTTTAACACAGTCTCATTTTGCCTAAGTTTTACTGACTTGATAAAGAGGTGCGGAAGTCAGACTTTTGAAAATGATTACTCCATGTCAAGAGCTTTATACTTTTATAATAGATTATATCTTCTTGTAAAATTACTGTAATTATATCTACTGTTTAAAAAAAGGAAGTAGGAATTCAGAAAGATCATGTGAAATAGTTCAGGCCTTGGAATGAGTCTGTTTTTGTTCATTCAAGAGCTCATTCTCTTGCAGTATGGATGCACATTGATTCTTATAAACTATAAAATTTCTATGTTTCCTTTCAAGCACCTGCTAAGCCATGCCACATTATTTTTTTTTTAGAGTCATCTATCTAGACACAAACAAAGAAATTTTTATTTACTTTAGTCATATTATTCTATATTTGGTTTTGATACATTCTTTCCATATATCAATGCCATTAAAGTATTTGAATATCCCTACTTATTAACTAGCATTGTATCTCATCCTTCTTGTTTCAGATATCCTGAAATGTTGTACCCTGAAATACAAAATGAAGCAGGGCAAAGGCTAATAGAGTTTTGCCAAGAATGCACTGGTCAAAGCGAACACCCTCTTCCAGCAACACAAGAGACGACTCTACACATGAACATTACCAGATGGTCAATATGAAAATCAGATTGACTATATCCTTTGCAGCCGAAAATGGAGAACCTCTATACAGCTGGCAAAAACAAGACTGGGAGCTGACTGTGGATCATACCATGAACCCTTATTGCAAAATTCAGACTTAAATTGAACAAAGTAGGGGAAACCACTAGGCCATTTGGGTATGACCTAAATCAATCCTTTTCAATTATATGTGGAAATGACAAATAGACTCAAGGTATTGGATCTGATAGACAGAGTGCCTGAAGAATTATAGATAGAGGTTCATAACAATGTACAGGAGACTGTGATCAAAACCATTCCCAAGAAAAAGAAATGTAAAAAAGTAAAATGGTTGTCTGAGGTGGCCTTGCAAATAGCTGAGAAAAGAAGAGAAGCAAAAGTGAAAGGAGAAAACAAAAGATATATCCATCTGAATGCAGAGTTCCAAAAAATAGCAAGGAGACATAAGAAAGCCTTCCTAAGTGATCAATGCAAAGAAATAGAGAAAAACAACAAATAGGAAAGACTAGAGATCTTTTCAAGAAAATTAGAGACACCAAGGGAACATTTCATGCAAAGATGGCCTCAATAAAGGACAGAAATGATATGAATTTAACAAAAGTAGAAGATATTTTAAGAAAGGTAGCAAGAATACACAGAAGAACTATACAAAAAAGATTTTCATGACCCAGATAACCATGATGGTGTGTTGACTCACCTAGATAGAGCTAGATATCCTGGAATGCGAAGTCAAGTGGGCCTTAGGAAGCGTGACTATGAACAAAGCTTGTGGAAGTGATAGAATTCTAGCTGAGCTATTTCAAATCCTAGAAAATGATGTGGTGAAAGTGCTGCATTCAATATGCCAGCAAATTTCGAAAACTCAGCAGTGGTCACAGGACTGGAAATATCAGTTTTCATTCCAATCCCAAAGAAAAGCAATGCCAAATTATATTCAAATTATATTCAAATTATATTCAATTATATTAATTGTTACAGCACAATTACACTCCTCTCACACACTAGCAAAGTAATGCTCAAAATTCTCCAAGCCAGGCTTCAACAGTATGTGAACCATGAATTTTCAGATGTACAAGATGGATTTAGAAAAGGCAGAGGAAGCAGGGATCAAATTGCCAACATCTGTTGGATCTTCAAAAAAGCAAGAGAGTTCCAAAAAAACATCCACTTCTGCTTCACTGACTATGCCAAAGCCTTTTACTGTTTGAATCACAACGAATTGTGAAAAATTTACCTAAAGAGTTGGGAATACCAGACCACCTTACCTGTATCCTGGAAAACCTCTATGAAAGTTAAGGAGGAACAGTTAGAACTGGACATGGAACAAAAACCTGGTTCCAAATTGAGAAAGGAGTACGTCAAGGCTCTATATAGACACCTTGGTTAGTTAACTTATATACAGAGTACATCATGCAAAATGCCAGACTAGATGAAGTACAAACTGAAATTAAGATTGCCTGGAGATTCCTTAAAAAATTGCAAATAGAACTGCCTTATGACCCAGCAATCCCACTGCTGGGCATATACGCCAAGGAAACCAGAATAGAAAGAGACACATGTACCCCAATGTTCATCGCAGCACTGTTTATAATAGCCAGAACATGGAAACAACCTAGATGTCCATCAGCAGATGAATGGATAAGAAAGCGGTGGTACATATACACAATGGAGTATTACTCAGCCATTAAAAAGAATACATTTGAATCAGTTCTAAGGAGATGGATGGAACTGGAGCCGATTATACAGAGTGAAGTAAGCCAGAAAGAAAAACACCAATACAGTATACTAACGCATATATATGGAATTTATAAAGATGGGGATGATGACCCTGTATGCGAGACAACAAAAGAGACTCAGATCTATAGAGTGAACTTTTGGACTCTGGGGGAGAGAGAGAGGGAGAGGGTGGGATGAGATGGGAGAATGGCATTGAAACATGTATACTATCAAGTAAGAAACGAATCGCCAGTTGATGTCCGATGCAGGATGCAGGATGCTTGGGACTGGTGCAAGGAGAGGACCCAGAGAGATGGCATGGGGTGGGAGGTGGGAGGGGATTCATGTTTGGGAACGCTTGTACACTCGTGGTGAATTCATGTTTGGCAAAATCAATACAGTAATGTAAAGTAAACTAAAGTTAAAATAAAAATTAAAAAAAAAAAAGATTGCCTGGAGAAATATCAATAATCTCAGATATGCAGATGACACCACCCTTATGGCAGAAAGTGAAGAGGAACTAAAGAGTCTGTTGATGAAGATGAAAGAAGAGAGTGAAAAAAAATTGCTTAAAACTCTACATTCAAAAAAAAAAATGATCATGGCATCAGGTCTCATCGCTTCATGGCAAATAGATGGAGAAACAATGGAAACAGTGACAGATTTTATTTTCTTGGGCTCCAAAATCACTGCAGATGGTGACTGAATCCATGAAATTAAAAGACGCTTGTTCCTTGGAAGAAAAGCTATGACCAACCTAGACAGCATATTAAAAAGCAAAGACATAGTTTTGCCAACAAAGGTCCATCTAGTCAAAGCTATGATTTTTCTAGTAGTCAAGTGTGGACGTGAGAGTTGGATCATAAAGAAGGCTGAGCACAGAAAAATGAGAAGACACTTGGGAGTTCCTTGGACTGCAAGGATATCAAGCCTGTTTATCCTAAAGGAAATCAGTCCTGAATATTCTTTGGAAGAACTGATGCTGAAGTTGAAGCTCCAATATTTTGGCCACCTGATGTGAAGAACTGACTCATTGGAAAAGACCCTGCTGCTAGGAAAGATTGAAGGAAGGAGGAGAAGCGGGCAACAGAAGATGAGATGGTTGGATGGCATCACCCACTCGATGGACATGAGTTTGAGGAAACTCTTTGAGTTGGTGATGGTCAGGGCAGCCTGGCATGCTGAAGTGCATGGGGTCATAAAGAGTTAGACACAACTGAACTGAACTGAAATGTTCAGCCAGTGATTTCTCCACATGAGTCATAATTGACATGTGGAGAGAACTTGGTCTCCCAGGTATGGATCATATGATGTCTTTGTCCAAAACTTGGTGACAATTCTTGCTAAGAGTCATTCTTCCAGAAGAGATAAGAAAGGAAATAAAAGTGGGACATGTGGGAGAGACTACCAGGCTCATGTACATCACAGAGACTTCCTCAAACTTTGTCTTTTCTTTTACATGTTAAGGGCAAAACAAAACAAAACAAAACAAAACAAAAAAAAACTGTCTTAGTCCCAAAATTTCAAAACTGTAACTTCTCTTGAAATATTTTTCTTATTAAAATTCCACTCTCCTCAATAAAGATGCTCTAAATTTAGTCTAAACTGTAAAGCATTTCCAGATTTCTAAATAAGCAAGTAACAACCTCCCCCCCAAACAACTTTTTCCTTCTCCTTGTAATGTGATATAATTTAGTGGTTAAGTTTGGGCTTTGGGAACAGAGAGATTTTCTTTAATATTCTAGTTTTGATACTTAGCTGTTGTACAATTTCATAAAGCCTACTTAATCTCTAAATGCCAAAATGTTCAATAAGCAATTATTGTATATCCCAGTCATGATCGTAAGAGTAGCAGAGCATCAATGTTATTAGCACTAAATCAATGCATAAATATTGACAGTCTTCTCACTGTAATCTCACAGATCACTTCTCAGACTGGATCCTACGTTTGTTGCTTCTGACATAAGAATTCTAAATTCTAGTTGTCTCACTATAAGGTTCTTTTTCACTTTTAAAAAAGATAATATGAAAGAGAAAGTAGGGAGAACAAGTAAGGTGAGAGAAAGGAAGAAGAGAAAGAGGAAGGGAAAGAAAAAGAGGAGGAGAATAAGGAGGAACAGTTGACAGTTTACATCTGATTTTAACATCTATTGAATAATGACACCAGAAGCAAGAGCTACTTTATTTCTGCACACTTGCTATTTTTATTCACTTAATGCACTTAATTTTTGGTCTTGACATTGTTCACAAGGGTAATTATTTGTTAATTAGCATTTCTGACAGTAATTTTACAACTCTAGACCTCTATGAATTTCTTTCTAGTGACATGAATGTCATTTCATATTTTGTGCATATTCCTGTTTTTCTCTGAGTTCATTAGCAAGCTCTCTGTGCAGCCATATTGCTTTCTGGAATTTGTTCTAGGGATTTCATCAAGGACAATAAGAATATTTTTGAAATTCTTGATGAATACTTGTGAAAAAAAATCTATTTATAAATAATGTGAATTCATCTTCCATTCCTCTGTCCTTGTTAAGAGGTCAACTGAATAAGATTTCCCAATAGTTTGTCTCTCTTTTTAGAATACTACAGACATTCAAATGAATTTCCTTTTTCAGAGTGTTAATGGCTTGTGAAATTGGACTCAGTGAGATAGCCTGCCCAGCCATATAAAATTTTCCCTCCCATACAGACTTTGTGAATGATGGACAGGTTTTCTTTTGTTTAAGAGATGTGTGTTAGTTACCAAGAGGATCTGAGGACTATATAAAGACAGGGGGAAATTTTAAAAGTATGATTTTTATTATTTAAGTGGGAGAAGTTAGAATATTAAGCTAAAGAAAATATAAATATCTGAATTATGATAACCTTAAAGAATGCACAATCACTGTAATACTGAAAATCAGCAACAACAGAATCTAGACTTTAAGTATGCTGTCTATGAAGTACGAAAAAATAACTTTTAGATATTTCTTATTCCTTCAATATCAGTATAAATTGGGAAGTTGTATGTAAAAGCATTTCCCTGTCATAGGAAAAAAATATGAGGCACTAGAAAATGTTCTCAAAGGAGAAAATGACATCTTAGCCTGCAACCTCCACATTAAATTGCCCTGTGCTGGAAGGAAATCTCTTAATTTGCACCACATCACACAAATCAAATGAATATAGAGTAAAGGAGCTGAGATTTGCAAGTTTTTGTACTAAATGCTGAAAGACTTAGGGAACTGAGATGTGATTTTATTTGAATTAATATTTTATATAAAAACCAAATTGCTTTTTATAATGTATCTCACAAGCAAGAGCCATTTTTTTGAGGGGTCAGTGTCTCTCAAGCCAGTCATTATCCCTAGTTATAAAGAGTACAGGTAGATTATCCTAAGAACAAAAGACTCAATCAAATCTGACTCTTCTGGAAAATGCAGTTATCCAATATGCTAAGCTGAAGAAGGAAGGCAAGCTGTCATTGTGACTCTTTTAATAAGGTTCTTCTACCTAACAGGTGGAAAATTTTGGGAAAAAAAAATGACTACATTATCTTAGTTACTATTAGTACTGTATGGGCTCTATCCCTAGATCAGTTTCATGCTGAGCAAATTTGAATGAATGGAAAATAATTAAATAAACAAACAAATAAAATGGAAATAATCCCCCCAACCATATGATAATATGTACTAATTCTTAGGGTTGTCTCTCATCTTCTGCATTCAGGAGACATGTGGTTGTGAATGGAACCCCAGCTGAGCCTGTCATACTTGAACAGCTGATCAGTGGGAGGGCCAACACTTCTGGTAATCATGCCATGAATCCTGGCAGGAAATTAATAATAGCACTGCCTGAGATTTGCAAGTTTCTAAGTATAAATCAGCAGGAGTACATAAAATGAGGAAACTCAACTATGAAGTGTGTGAAGTGTTAGCTACTCTGTCATGTCCAACTCATGTCATGCCCTCTTTGCGACCCCATGGACTGTAGCCTGCCCATCTCTTCTGCCCACGGAATTCTCCAGGAAAAAATACTGGAGTGGGTAGCCATTCCCTTCTCAGGGGATCTTCCCAATCCAGGGACTGAACCTGGGTTTCCTGCATTGCAGATGGATTCTTTACCATCTGAGCAACCAGGGAAGCCCCCAACTATGAGGCAACTGGCTATTTTTCTGGATGATGTTAACACTTTACTATCCCTGCACTTATTTGTCATGCATTGTGAATATCACAGGAAAATAACAAAAATTAATCTGTATCCTAAAATTTCCATTGGCCCAGGTACTCTATTAATGACATTTATGAGCACAGTTAGGGAAAGAAAAAGAAAGGAATTGGGAGTGACCATGAAAAATACTTGCCATGATTAGAGAATTTCTTCCCTTCAGTGAAATAGTTTCAGCTAGATGTGCTTAGAAATTTTTTAACACATTTGCATCTCATTCTTCCCTGGTAATTACATGCATATACATACATATACACATGCACACACACACACACACACACACACACACACACACACAATCTGTGATTCTTCATTAAGGAAGTTTTGGTGAAATCTTACATATTTTAGTCATATTTCTAGGTTCTTCTGTGGGAAATAAATTAATAAGGAAAAATCATTGGTCTTCAGATGTCACAACTCTGTTACCTGTTACTTTATTCTACAGATTAATTAATGGAAATGATTCATATTCGTCAAAGTTAAGGCATACATTTTGTAGCATTTTTTCTTCTATAGACTCACTTCAAATGTATTGGGATATATTTTCAACCACATTTAAACTATCCATTCTAGAATAAAAGGTGTCCATAAATTTAGTTACTGATAGCTTAAATAGAAAAGAAAAGTTAATAAGAATAAAAAATACCATTTAACCATTTATATGTACAAGTTCTTTAAACAGGTATTATTCATTAAATTAAGAAATGCTGGCTGTTTAATGATGCAGCCAATTCTTCCTTAAACTATGAGGTGATAGTGATTACACAGAGGTAAATATTGTCATCCTATGACTCTTGGAAGATCTGACAGCTCTGTACTCTCAGACACAGACACAAACATGATAGGCAACTCAGACATTCACTCACATTTAATCCCCTTGGGGTTTCAAGCAGCATTGCCACTCTGGATATTTTAAATTATCTAATTAAAATATGTAAATCCAGTTCAACCTATACTTTGTAGTAGTAAGAAACAAATTTGAGAAACATTTAAAAATAAATATAATGAATATGCTAAAAGAGTATTTGATGGAAATGTGCATAAGTGAAATGAAAGTTGCTTCTAGACTACTTATTAAAAAGCAGAGACATCACTGTGCCAACAAAGTTTCATATAGTCAAAGCTATGGTTTTTCCAGTAGTCATGTTTGGGTGTGAGTGTTGGACCATAAAGAAAGCTGAGCACCAAATAATTGATGCTATTGAATTGTTGTACCGGAGAAGATTCCTGAGAGTTCCTTGGACTGCAAAGAGATAAAATCAGTCAATCCTAAAGGAAATCAGTCCTGAATATTCATTGAGACTGAGGCTGATGCTAAAACTCCAATAATCTGGCTACCTGATGCAAAAAACTGTCTCATTGGCAAAGACCCTGATGTTGGGAAAGACTGAAGACAGGAGGAGAAGGGGTCAACAGAGGATGAGACGGTTGGATGGCATCACCAACTCAATGGACATGAGTTTGAGTAAACTCTGGGAGTTGGTGATGGACAGGGAAGCCTGGTGTGCTGCAGTCCATGAGTAACAAAGAGTCGGACACGACTGAGTGACTGAACTGAACTGAACTGAACTACCCCAGCCTACCAGGTTAATCATTAGATTTGTTATGCTCTGTGCTGCCCCTGGATTGATCTTTTTTTTTTTCCCCCTTCTCGACTTTTATGTAAAAGTAAATGATTCCTGCAGTATCATACACGATTCAATAGGGATGCTGTCATCTCTGTTTTGGTTTATTATATAGGATTTAGGACATATCCTTTTAAAAGGACCCAGAGTGCTTCCCTGGTGGCTCAGTTGGTAAAGAGTCTGCCTGCAATGTGGATAACCTGGGTTTGATCCCTGGGTTGGGAAGATCCCCTGGAGAAGGAAACCCTGAATATTCATTGGAAGGACTAATGCTGAAGCTTCAATACTTTTGGCACCTGATGCAAAGAGCTGACTCATTGGAAAAGACCTTTATGCTGGGAAAGATTGACGGTAAAAGGAGAAGAGGGTTGTAGAGGATGAAATGGTTAAATAATATCATTGACTCAATGGACGTAAATTTTAGCAAACACCAGGAGATAGTGAAAGACCGAGGAGCCCGGAGTGATACAGTCCATGGGGTCACAAAGAGCTGGATACGACCCAGGGACTGAACAACAAGAGTGGTAAAGAATCTGCCTGCCAATGCAGGAGACACAGGAGACGTGGTTTTGATCCCTGGGCCAGGAAGTAGGAAGTGGCAACTGGAGTAGGAAATGGCAACATGATCCAGTATTTTTGCCTGGGAAATTCCATGGTCAGAGGAGCCTGGTGGGCTACAGTCCATGGGGTTGCAAAGAGTAGAACAAGACTGAGTGACTGAGAGCACGCACATGCACAAAGGTGAATAGGGATGAGGAGAGAGGGAAAAGTAGAGGAAGAAATATCAATTTGCATCCAGATTGATACTTAAAGAGGTAAAATCACTTGCTGATTTTCCATGGTAGAGATTAGATGATCACGTTTGTATGTTACCTGCAATGACTTCATGCCTTTCTGGAATCACTTCTTAAAAGCACCCATGTGGCATTTAATGTATTTACATTGAAGGGATGAAGGCCACAGACAAATGTTTATCAAGAGATTTGTTTATTCATGCACCATGTATCCCTATGTGTCTACCCTTGATCTATCAGTACACTTCCCTTATCCTGGGATGTTTCCAGCATTGAAAAAAAAATATGTTTTTCTTATAAGTGTGATAATGATACATTCCTTTTTGTCTTTGCTTTATTTTATGTTTGCTTGTTTATTCCTTGAACATTTACTGAATATTTGAATCAGTAACAATATCTGTGCCAAATG
Organism: Kobus ellipsiprymnus; assembly: GCA_006410655.1. NCBI lineage: Eukaryota > Metazoa > Chordata > Mammalia > Artiodactyla > Bovidae > Kobus > Kobus ellipsiprymnus. Next base: position 192,467 of record SJYR01002115.1, on the reverse strand, counting down.
GTAGAACAGGACTTAAACATGGATTTGCATGGCTCTAAATTCATTCTGTTTATTATCTTAGAAGGTTTCACTGGAGAACAGAATGAAAAAGAGCTCTGTCACTTAATGGTGTGGTCATGGACTATAATTTTCTTTTAGGTGAATGAGGGTTAGCAATAGTGCTTATCTGAGGGGGTTATGTATGTATTAAATGAATTGATATATGTAAACCTTAAGGATTCAATATGTGTTAGGTAAGGCTTCTCTGGTAGCTTAATTAGTAAATTAATTAGTAAAGAACCCATCTGCAGTGCAGGAGACCCAGGTTTGATTCCTGGGTCGGGAAGATCCCTTGGAGAAAGGATGGGTTACCCACTCCAGTATTGGGTTCCCCTGGTGGCTCAGACGGCAAGGAATCTGCCTGCAATGCGGGAGACCAGGATTGAAAAATCTTTGTGTGGGAAGATCCCCTGGAGGAGGGTATGGCAACCCACTCCAGCATTCTTGCCTGGAGAATCCCCATGGACAGAGGAGCCTGGTGGGTTACAGTCCATGGTGTCACAAAGAGTTGGATACAACTGAGAAACTAAGCACAATACATCTGTTAGGTACTATTTTTATTACGTTATTTTCATCCTTTCATATTCTGTAATGAAATCAGTCTTATTTAAACCACAAAATAGTGGCAAAAATGTACTTTACAGTTAAGCATTTCACAGGTATTTCTTTCTTGGAACATAAGCATTGCTGAAACACATGGAAGACAAATTTGGCAAATTAGGTCACAATTCCACTTGGCGCTGACAACTATCAATCAGGGGGTGATTTTTATCTTCCGGATGAAAAATACTTATAACACAGACTAGGGTATAGGAGTGAAAAAGGAAAAAACAAAAAAGAATAATCCAGAGAATGATTTAGAAAGCAGAAACGACATAATTTAATGATTGTTGTGACTCTAGAGGATGAGAAACAAATCCATTACATTAAACAGGAGGCTCAGTTCAGTTCAGTCACTCAGTCATGTCCGACTCTCTGTAACTCCATGGACTGCAGCATGCCAGGCCTCCCTATCCATCACCAACTTCCAGAATTTACTCGAACTCAAGTCCATTGAGCCAGTGATGCCATCCAACCATCTCATCCTCTGTCATCCCCTTCTCCTCCCCCTTCAATCTTTTCAGCATCAGGGTCTTTTCCAATGAGTCAGTTCTTTGCGTCAGGTGATCAAATTATTGGAGTTTCAGCGTCAGGATCAGCCCTTCCAATGAATATTCAGAACTGATTTTCCTTTAGGATGGACTGGTTGAATCTTCTTGCTGTCCAAAGGACTCTCAAGAGTCTTCTCCAACACCACACTTCAAAAGCATCAATTCTTCAGCCCTCAACTTTCTTTATGGTCCAATTCTCACATCCATACATGACTACTGGAAAAACCACAGCTTTGACTAGATAAACTTTGTTGACTACTCAGTATATAACCTGAAAGATTAATATTAAACCAAGTAGAAATTTAAGTAGTGACAGGGAACACTCCCATAAGCCATAAAATACCTCTGATATTACTAGAACATGTGTACTTGAATGTAGCAGCTTCCTAAATTATGAAGAGCATTTAATAAAAAAAAAAAAAAAAATAGCTATGCCTTTGGCCATTTGGCTGAAAATTTGCATTTAATCCACTAACTTTTAGAATTTTTACATTAATTTATTTAAGTTTGATGCTGTGGTCTGAGTTAAGATGTTTTATTCAATATTTTTAAAACTAATTTGTTCAATCATTTTGGAGTAGAGGATTTTAAGAATGCATTGCTCTTATTCATGTGAAAGCTATTTCTCCTTGCACAGTAGTGTCTATGCAGTTCCCTTTCTAATGCCTGTACATTAATGCGGAAGAGAACATTTACAAATAATGCTCTGCATCTTATCTATGTTTCAGAACAGAGACATATGCACAGTGCAGTGGTAAATCAAAGATTCTGTTGTTAACATTAAAGAAAGGTATACAAGAGAATGAAATGGTCCTTAAAAATAGAACTCCAATAAAAAGTCCAGATAAAATCTAGACCCCTGGGTTAGGAAGATCCCCTGAAGAGAGAAATGGGAACCCACTCCAGTATTCTTACCTGGAGAATTCCATGGACAGAGGCCCCTGGCGGGCCCTGGTCAATATGGTGGCAAAGAGTCAGACGTGACAGAGTGACTAACACTTTCACTAAAAACTACTCAATAATTGTACAATAGTTTCTTATGCTTATCTAGCCCAACTAGTTCAAGAACTTTAGTTGGTGTAGAGCTTGTAGGAAGACTGTCCCTATGGGGTGAGAAGGTGTAGTTGAGGGATATACAGGAAAATCTCCTTGTTTCTCCTCTGCCCTCATAGAGCTATGCTTCACTTTTCAGACCAGATGTGTGATTTTTCCATATCTCAAGCAATTCTTTAACACAGGATTTTTATGAGGTTTCATCATGGGCATGATTATTCATTAACTCCATCTCTAGCCCCGGTCTCCTCTCTGGAGAATGGATAAAGGGCTAAAAGTCCAAGCTTCTAATCATGATTTGATCTTTCTAGTGACCATCCCCCATCCAAGTGCTTTCAAGTCTTTTCATTAGGAAAAAAAAAAAAAAAAAAAGATGTTCCTATCATCCAGGAAATTCTAAGAGATTTAGGAACTCTACATTAGACATTCCTATCACTCAGGAAATTACAAAGGTCAGAGACCAATGCATATTTTTTCTGCTATTTCATATGGAGGGCATTGTTAACTACGGCAATATCATACCTCTCATAACTGAGAAAATCATTAAAAGGAACTATTGCAAGCTATAAAAGAAAAAAAAAAAACTGTTCTCTTAATGAGTCAAAGATGCTAGAAAAAGGAACTAAAGTTATAGGTGGTTCTGGTGTACGTAGAGAAACACTTGGCCCTACTAAAGATGTAGTTTACTCACATGTTGTCCCAGTCCTTATGTACACTTGTTTCCTTTGAAAATCCTATGACCCCTGACAGTGAGGTTAAAAGTTCTTACCATGTGATCCCAAGTTCCAAGCAAGATATACTTTCTCTGCTGTCACTCATGAAGTATCAGTTACCTGTGATTAGTAATTGAGCTCCTCTATTCATGAAAGTGAAAACTTTCTCATAAAGTATAAGATTTTTTTATTTTTATTGTTATTTTTCTTAGCACTGCAGTCTCTCTAGTATTTAACACACCATCTAACATTTATTCACTATTGTTAATTGAAGATAGATTTCTATCCACTCCATAAAGTATTTCCATTCCTTTTCATGGCAGTCTACATTCTCTAAGTTCTCTCTCCTTCTAAGCCCTAGATCATCATTCACAGAAGCTCATGAGATTCACAGAGGTTTGGTTCTCCTCTGGTCTTCTACAGTTAGCTATATAAATCAAGAATGCCAAATTTCCCAAATGGGCTTTTGTTTGAGTAAGTTCATTACTTTTATAAACAGGCAAGTTTCAGTCTGTCTGTCATATTGTCTTTCAAAAGTGACTAAAGACACGTTCACCAAATTTGGCATAGGATACATGGTATGCACACACACACACATAGAATGCTTCACTCTGTAGGGACAGGGACTTCAAGATATTATTAACTCACCAAAAGAACTTGCAAGCATAGATTGTGGAAAATTGCTTCACTCAATGGTGTGTGATACTCCAGGGTAGTAACAGCAAAATTTCCTTATTCACAAAGGTTAATAAGCAACATAGGGGAAAGTCAGGTTATTTTCCCTAATGAGATTAAGTATATATAACCTATGCAAATTCTGTATTTCACAATGGGTTTTCCATCCTGGGATCATGATGGTCTAGCACAGAGTCTGGAACATTGTGAATGATTACTTATTGAATTGCTAGTATGGATCACACAGTGTACTCTTTGATTTATCTAAGTAACTCTAAGCTGTTAGCTATTATTATCCGTTCCTACAGATGAGAAAACTGAGATTAAACTTCTTCCCCTGTAAGGTACATCTCTAAGCAAGAGAATCAGAATTTTAATCCAGGTGAATCTGTCAGTTCAGTTCAGTTGCTCAGTCATGTCCCACTCTCTGCAACCCCATGGACTGTAGCATGCCAGGCCCCCCTGCCCATCTCCAACTCCTGTAGTTTCTTCAAACTCATGTCCATTGAGTAGGTGATGTCATCCAACCATCTCATCCTCTGTCGTCCCCTTCTCCTCCTGTCTTCAATCTTTCTGAGCAAGCTTTAGCTTCAGCATCAGTGCTTCCAATGAATATTCAGGACTGATTTCCTATAGGATGGACTGCTTTGATCTCCTTGCAGTCCAAGGGACTCTCAAGAGTCTTCTCCAGCACCAAAGTTCAAAAGAATCAACCCTTTGGCACTCAGCTTTCTTTATACTCCAGTCCTCATGTCCATACATGACTACTGGAAAAACCACAGCTTTGACTAGACAGAACTTTGTTGGCAAAATAATGTATCTGATTTTGAATATGCTGTCTAGGTTGGTCATAACTTTTCTTCTAAGAAGCAAGTGTCTTTTAATTTCATGGCGGCAGTCACCATCTGTAGTGATTTTGGAGCCCAAGAAAATAAAGTCTGTCACCGTTTCCACTGTTTCCTCATCTACTTGCCATGAAGTGATGGGACCAGATGCCATGATCTTAGTTTTCTGAATGTTGAGTTTTAAGCCAATTTTTTCCACTCTCCTTTTTCACTTTCATCAAGAGGCACTTTAGTTCTTCTTCACTTTTCAACATAGGTGTGGTATAAACTGCATATCTGAGGTTATTGATATTTATCAGTTCCAGGTTGTGCTTCATCCAGTCCAGCATTTCCTGATTTGGAACCAGTCTGTTGTTTCATGTCCAGCTGTAACTGTTGCTTCCTGACCTGCATATAGGTTTCTCAAGAGGCAGGTCCTCTGGTCTGGTATTCCATCTCTTTAAGAATTTTCCAGTTTGTTGTGGTACAAACAATCAAAGGCTTTGGCATAGTCAATAAAGCAGAAGTATATATTTTTCTGGAATTCTCTTTTTCGATGATCCAGAGGATGTTGGTAATTTGATCTCTGGTTGCTCTGCCTTTCCTAAATCAAGCTTGAGCATATGAAAGTTCATGGTTCATGTATTTTTGAAGCCTAGCTAGGAGAACTTTGACCATTACTTTCCCAGCATGTGAGGTGAGTGCAATTGTGCAGTAGTTTGAGCATTCTTCAGCATCGTCATTCTTTGGGATTGGAATGAAAAACACCTTTGCCAGTCCTGTGGCCACTGCTGAGTTTTCCAAATTTGCTGGCATGTTGAGTGCAGCACTTCCACAGCATCATCTTCCAGGTTGTGAAATAGCTCAACTGGAATTCCATCAACTCCACTAGCTTTGTTCGTAGTGATGCTTTCTAAGGCCCATTTGACTTCACATTCCAGGATGTCTGGCTCTAGGTGAGTGATCACACCATCGTGATTATCTGGGTCATGAAGATATTTTTTGTATAGTTCTTCTATGTATTCTTGCCACCTCTTTTTAATATCTTCTGCTTCTGTTAGTTCCATGCAATTTCTGTCCTTTATTGGGCCCATCTTTTCATGAAATATTCCCTTGATATCTCTAATTTTCTTGATGAGATCTCCAGACTTTTCCATTCTATTGTTTTCCTCTATTTCTTTGCATTGATCACCGAGGAAGTCTTTCTTATCTCTCCTTGCTACTCTTTGGAACTCTGCATTCAAATGGGTATATCTTTCCTTTTCTCCTTTTCCTGTTGCTTGTCTTTTATTCACAGCTATCTGTAAGGCCTCCTTAGAATCTAACTCAATGTCCTTTTAAAGGTAATACAATAAAGCTTTGAATTTCAATATAACTTTCAGAATCAATGAATTAACAAAAACATGTAATTATATAAATTAAAGCAGAGTAAAGACCCATGTTTAAAATGTATGGATGTCATGGCTAGAGTTTTGTTTTTTTTTAAGCATTCATTTAGTAAATATTGAATATTTGTTGCTTTTTATTACTAATTTATTTTTATGTCTTATCTTTTCAATTATTTTCAATGTTATTTAAAGATTTGTCTTGTCTTGTGCCTCATTATTTTACCTCCATTTTGAAAAAGAGACTTCTATGTATTCATCCTTAAACTGTTTTTTGTTGACTAATTTATATCTATTTCAACTTAGTAGAATTTTAAAACTGAAACATCTTGTGAATATTTACAGTTTATAACCCTGTATGTGAGACAGGAAAAGAGACACAGATGTATAGAACAGTCTTTGGACTCTGTGGGAGAGGGAGAGGGTGGGATGATTTGGGAGAATGGCATTGAAACATTTATAATATCATATGTGAAATGAATCGCCAGTCCAGGTTTGATGCATGATACTGGATGCTTGGGGCTGGTGCACTGGGACGACCCAGAGGGATGGTACGGGGAGGGAGTAGGGAGGGGGGTTCAGGATTGGGAACACATGTATACCTGTGGCAGATTCATGTTGATGTTTGGCAAAACCAATACAATATTGTAAAGTAATTAACCTCCAATTAAAATAAATAAATTTATATTATAAAAAATTTTAAAAAATTATGTTATGGTCATAATAAAATAATTTCATAAAAGAGTTGAACATTTTGAGATTTATAGTCCATGCATTTAATATACAAATTTGTAACTTCACATCTTTTTTACGTTGTACTTTTGGCATAATACCTATAAATGACAGAACCAATTAGGAAACGATTATTTCTTTGGCTCTGGAGTTATCACTTTAAAGTGCTTCACTGCTAAATTTTAATTTCACTGCATAATTCTATTTTAAAAACTCCTTTTAGAGGCATTATTCATTTTAGTTTAGAGGACAAATAATCTAATAATAATTACAAGAAAAGAAACTAGAGCTCAGATGGATTGGGTGCCTCAGTTTAGAACATAAACATAACAAGTGGAGGATATAACATTCAACATTAGAAATTTGACTCCTAAATCCACACTCTCTATTTTTATACTACAATTGACTCATCTGAGAAATGTCAAATGAGGGAAGACAAATATTTGATCTTATAAAACCTTTATGTACCTATGCTATGTAACTATTAAAATAATCTGTGAGACTTCTGACCTAACACATGTTGATCCTTCAAACAATAAAATGATGTCTGTGGTTTAATCAAGTTGATGTATATAGTCCAACTAAGTTTACTTTTAAGCCACATTTCTATTAAATTAATTTTAAAATGATTTTTCTAATTAAAGAGATAAATGTAAAATGGATGGGTAAGCAAATCATAGAACTGAGGATGATTGGTAATGATGAAATCATTACAGGGGAGATTAGAGGAAAAAGCACATACATTTGGAATTTTATAAATATGAAAACATCATTAATTAAAGTTATAGGCCATAAACAATAGTACATACAAGTTCACATAAATTTAATTCAAAGTCTTTGGTGCAACAGAATCTATAGTAATGGATGAGCAATTAAATCAGGCATTGTATGTGACCAATGCCCATATTTGAGTGATTTTTATGCTTGATTTTTAAATCAAAGCAAATAGATATTTTGTTCAATTGGAGAAAGTAATGTCACCTGGTCATTTCTTAATTTAGCGTTAAAACAGACTTTAAAATATATTACCAAAGTTTAAAAAGTACACTCTAATTTATCTCTCACAAAAACTGTATTTTAACTTTACAGTGGTTCTGCCATTTCTAGTGTCAAAACCCAAAATCAGTGGAATAAGTCAATTAGTAAAACAAACTTATTCTTTTTGTCACAGGCAAAAATAGGAATTAAGCAATTGTTTAAGAGTTTTTCCAGATGGGGTTTGTCTGAAATTGTAGATACTTTTGAATGGAAAAGCCATGACACACATATAAAATTCGGTTCAGTTCAGTTCAGTTCAGTCACTCAGTAGTGTCCGACTCTTTGTGAACCCATGAATCACAGCACGCCAGGCCTCCCTGTCCATCACCAACTCCC
>SJYR01002115.1:161218-183799 GCA_006410655.1 Kobus ellipsiprymnus | reverse complement strand
GAAGACAAATATTTGATCTTATAAAACCTTTATGTACCTATGCTATGTAACTATTAAAATAATCTGTGAGACTTCTGACCTAACACATGTTGATCCTTCAAACAATAAAATGATGTCTGTGGTTTAATCAAGTTGATGTATATAGTCCAACTAAGTTTACTTTTAAGCCACATTTCTATTAAATTAATTTTAAAATGATTTTTCTAATTAAAGAGATAAATGTAAAATGGATGGGTAAGCAAATCATAGAACTGAGGATGATTGGTAATGATGAAATCATTACAGGGGAGATTAGAGGAAAAAGCACATACATTTGGAATTTTATAAATATGAAAACATCATTAATTAAAGTTATAGGCCATAAACAATAGTACATACAAGTTCACATAAATTTAATTCAAAGTCTTTGGTGCAACAGAATCTATAGTAATGGATGAGCAATTAAATCAGGCATTGTATGTGACCAATGCCCATATTTGAGTGATTTTTATGCTTGATTTTTAAATCAAAGCAAATAGATATTTTGTTCAATTGGAGAAAGTAATGTCACCTGGTCATTTCTTAATTTAGCGTTAAAACAGACTTTAAAATATATTACCAAAGTTTAAAAAGTACACTCTAATTTATCTCTCACAAAAACTGTATTTTAACTTTACAGTGGTTCTGCCATTTCTAGTGTCAAAACCCAAAATCAGTGGAATAAGTCAATTAGTAAAACAAACTTATTCTTTTTGTCACAGGCAAAAATAGGAATTAAGCAATTGTTTAAGAGTTTTTCCAGATGGGGTTTGTCTGAAATTGTAGATACTTTTGAATGGAAAAGCCATGACACACATATAAAATTCGGTTCAGTTCAGTTCAGTTCAGTCACTCAGTAGTGTCCGACTCTTTGTGAACCCATGAATCACAGCACGCCAGGCCTCCCTGTCCATCACCAACTCCCGGAATTCACTCAGACCCACGTCCATCGAGTCAGTGATGCCCTCCTGCCATCTCATACTCTGTCGTCCCCTTCTCCTCCTGCCCCCAATCCCTCCCAGCATCAGAGTCTTTTCCAGTGAGTCAACTCTTCACATGAGGTGGCCAAAGTACTGGAGTTTCAGCTTTAGCATCATTCCTTCCAAAGAAATCCCAAGGCTGATCTCCTTCAGAATGGAATGGTTGGATCTCCTTGCAGTCCAAGGGACTCTCAAGAGTCTTCTCCAACACCACAGTTCAAAAGCATCAACTCTTCAGTGCTCAGCCTTCTTCACAGTCCAACTCTCACATCCATACATGACCACAGGAAAAACCACAGCCTTGACTAGACGGACCTTAGTCGGCAAAGTAATGTCTCTGCTTTTGAATATACTATCCAGGTTGGTTAAAACTTTTCTTCCAAGGAGTAAGCATCTTTAATTTCATGGCTAAGAACAGAAAGGAGAAAATAATCCAATATACTCAAAGTTGTGAGTCTTTAATGTCTTATTTATTCATCCATGTGAAGAGTACATTCCTGTTAACTCAAAGAAACTTGACAGACACTGATCAATTTAAGTTTTTATCCAACAAAAATAGTTAAAGAAGTGTATGGATATTAAAGCTACTTAACACTTATGGGCCCCACTCCAGTACTCTTGCCTGGAAAACCCCATGGATGGAGGAGCCTGGTGGGCTGCAATCCACTGGGTCGCCAAGAGTCAGATGCGACTGAGCGACTTCATTTTCACTTTTCACTTTCTTGTGTTTGAGAAGGAAATGGCAACCCACTCTAGTGTTCTTGTCTGGAGAATCCCAGGGATGGGGGAGCCTGGTGAGCTGCCATCTATGGGGTCGCATAGAGTCATACACGACTGAAGCGACTTAGCAGCAGCAGCAACACTTACTGGAGTCTCCTTTGAAAATCACATGACTATGGTGAAAAATAAGTAGACATAATTAAATAAATGTGCATTTACTTTTTATACACATTGAAATTAAGAGAAAAACTATAATTCATGTGATTTCCTTTAATCATGATAAATAGTACTTCAAAGATTGATTAATGTGCTTTCCAAACACACAATCCAAAAATAATATTGCCAGCAGTTTCCCTTTCTTTCTTTCTTTCTTTTTTAATTTAGACAATTCCTTGGCCTAATGCACAATCCCTGAATTGTTTTATAAATTCTGTAACTGTCACCAGAGGGGAGATGGAAACTGACTGCATGATGACCCGACTGTAGTTATAACATAAACTGCTCCATCTTCAGCAATATTGAGTTTATGGCTAACACAGTTACAAGAACTGGTAAGAGAATAGGATTAACACTGCTGCTCATAATAATCTATATCTTTTGTAGCCATCCAAATAACTATAGTTTGTTCTGCCCACGTATTTAAATAAGTAACTACAACTGTCAGCCAAGAAATGCTACAGACCCATGTGGACATCTTCCACTCTGAGAATATGACACCCTATGTCAACATGAAGAAGTTACAGCAGATAGACTTTTGTCCATGATCTCATAGAAATGGAATAATGTTCTGAGCTATTATAAGTGGGAATTATAAGAAGCTTTGGGCAGGAAAGAGCACTTTGCAAGAAAGCTCTCTGCACAATTCCCCTTTTGTTTTGTCACTAACCATAAACCAAGCATTCCCATGCTCTACTTCTCTCCAGCCCTAGCGCGTCTTTCACATATTTTTATCACACAATACCTTGCATATCTTGTCGGTTCAGTCCATAGATTGAAAAAGTAGAAATAAAGAGTAAGTAATTAACAGATGACCAGATCTATTCTCTATCTTCCCCTTTGGTAATCTCACAAATAACCAGTATGAACAACATACCATCAAAAGAAAAATCACAAGCAGTCCACTAGCCTGCACACAGTGATGGGTGGCTATGACTCTGACCTCCTATCTAAGTGATTTGCTGAGATTACTTCCCTTTTTCCCTTTAAAAGCTTTCATGACAGAGCAGAATCTTCAGAGGTGACTTCTGGGGGCACTTGAACCCACTGTCTCCCCAGATTGCGGGCATTATAATTCAAAGAAACTTTCCTTTCTTCCAACAACTGCTTCTTTGGTATTGATATTTGAGTGGCAAGCAGCCAGACCTGATTGGGTAATAGGTCTGGGATCGTTTTCAGGTGAAACTGTCAAAAATTTATTGGAAATGATGTATATGCAACTTATTTCTTAAAAACTCATTCTGATAACTTCTTATGTCATATGGTAATATAGGCTTTATTTCATAGAAGAGTCAGATTGGGAAATAAATACATTTTCAATAAGTCAGAAAGACATATTTAAGGAAGAATGGTAGTCATAAGCTTGCAGTTTATTCATAACAATTAAAACACCATTATATGTAAAATAAGCTGATAAAGCAATATTAAACTGTGAACTCCTGACTCACAATATAATATTTCCTTTGCACAGATGGTAAGCTCAGAATGACTGCCAAGATGAAACTAAGGTCAGTTCACCCAGCAAATGAAAACAAAATATGCTTTTGGCTCCATTTGCTATTGTCCTTATCTTCCCCAAGGCCAGGTGATTGGAACAGAACTACAGTATCATCTGAGAGCTCACTATGTTACTATAAAACTAATCAATTAAAAACACAACCAAAAATTTCTCTCCTCATTATTTTGTTTCAAAAACTTAACTACCAGGGCAATTTACTGTCTTGCAAAACCAAACCACTTCAGTATTCTTAACTTGAGAACCCCATGAACAGTATGAAAAGTCAAAATTGTAGGATGCTGAAAGAGGAACTACCCATGTCATTAGGTGCCCAATATGCTACTGAAGATCAGTGGAGAAATAACTCCAAAAAGAATGAAGGGATGGAGCCAAAGCAAAAACCATACCAAGCTGTGGATCTGACTGGTGATAGAAGCAAGGTCTGTTGCTGTAAAGAGCAATATTGCATAGGAACCTGAATGTCAGGTCCATGAATCAAGGCAAATTGAAAGTGGTCAAACACAAGATGGCAAGATTGAATGGTGACATTCTAGGAATCAGCGAACTAAAACGGAGTGGAATGGATAAATTTAACTCAGATGGCCATTATATCTACTATGTGGGCAGGAATCCCTTAGAAGAAAGGGAGTAGCCATCATAGTCAACAAAGGAGTCTGAAATGCAGTACTTGGATGCAATCTCATAAAATGACAGAATGATCTCTGTTTCCAAGGCAAACCATTCAATATCACAGTAATCCAAGCCTATGCTCCAACCAGTAATGCTGAAGAAGCTGAAGTTGAATAGTTCTATGAAGACCTACAAGACCTTTTGGAATGAACAGCCAAAAAAGATGTCCTTTTCATTATAGAGGACTGGGATGCAAAAATAGGAAGTTAAGAAACACCTGGAGTAATGGGCAAATTTGGCCTTGGAATACAGAATGAAGCAGGGCAAAGGCTAATAGAGTTCTGCCAAGAAAATGCACTGGTCATAGCAAACACTCTCTTCCAACAACACCTCAAATTGAAGAAACTAGCAAAAACCACTGAACCATTCAGGTATGACCTAAATCAAATCCCTTATTATTATATAGTAGAAGTGAGGAGTAGATTTAAGGGACTAGATCTGCTGGACAGAGTGCCTGATGAACTCTGGACAGAGGTTCATGACATTGTACAGGAGGCAAGGATCAAGACAATTCTCATGGAAAGGAAATGGAAAAAAGCAAAATGACTGTCTGGGGAGGCCTTACAAATAGCTGTGAAAAGAAGAGAAGAGAAAAGCAAAGGAGAAAAGAAAAGGTATAAGCATCTGATTGCAGAGTTCTAAAGAACAGCAGGGAGAGATAAGGAAGCCTTCTTCAGTGATCAATGCAAAGAAATAGAGGAAAACAACAGAATGGGAAAGACTAGAGATCTCTTCAAGAAAATTAGAGACACCGAGGGAACATTTCATGCAAAGATGGGCTCGATAAAGGACAGAAATTGCATGGAACTAACAGAAGCAGAAGATATTAAGAAGAGGTGGCAAGAATACACAGAAGAATTGTACAAAAAAGATCTTCACGACCCAGATAATCACGATGGTGTGATCACTCATCTAGAGACAAACAGCCTGGAATGTGAAGTCAAGTGGGCCTTAGAAAGCATCACTACGAACAAAGCTGGTGGAGGTGATGGAATTCCAGTTGAATTGTTTCAAATCCTGAAAGATGATGCTGTGAAAGTGGTGCACTCAATATGCCACCACATTTGGAAAACTCAGCAGTGGCCACAGCACTGGAAAAGGTCAGTTTTCATTTCAATTTCAAAAAAAGACAATGCCAAAGTATGATCAAATTAGTGCACAATTGCACTCATCTCACATGCTAGTAAAGTAATGCTCAAAATTCTCCAAGCCATGCTTCAGCAATACATGAACCGTGAACTTCCAGATGTTCAAGCTGGTTTTAGAAAAGGCAGAGGAACCAGAGGTCAAATTGCCAACATCTGCTGGATCATCAAAAAAGCAATAGATTTCCAGAAAAACATCTATTTCTGCTTACTGACTATGCCAAAGCCCTTGACTGTGTGGATCAAAATAAACTGTGGAAAATTCTGAAAGTGATGGGAATACCAGAGCACCTGACCTGCCTCTTGAGAAACCTGTATGCAGTTCAAGAAGCAACACTTAGAACTGGGCATGGAATGACAGACTGGTTCCAAATAGGAAAAGGAGTACATCAAGGCTGTATATTGTCGCCCTGCTTATTTCACTTATATGCAGAGTACATCATGATAAACGCTGGGCTGGAAGAAACACAAGCTGGAATCAAGATTGCTGGGAGAAATATCAGTAACCTCAGATATGCAAATGACACCACCCTTATGGCAGAAAGGGAAGAGGAACTAAAAAGCCTAAAGAGGAACTAAAAGTGAAAGAGGAGAGTGAAAATGTTGGCTTAAAGCTCAACATTCAGAAAACGAAGATCATGGCATCTTGTCCCATCACTTATGGGAAATAGATGGGGAAACAGTTTTAGACTTTATTTTTTGGAGCTCCAAATCATTGCAGATGGCGATTACAGCCATGAAATTAAAAGACTCTTAATTCTTGGAAGGAACGTTATGACCAACCTAGATAGCATATTCAAAAGCAGAGACATTACTTTGCCAACAAATGTCCATCTAGTCAAGGCTATGGTTTTTCCAGTGGTCATGTATGGATGTGAAAGTTGGACTGTGAAGAAGGCTGAGTAACGAAGATTTGATGCTTTTGAACTGTGGTGTTGGAGAAGGCTCTTGAGAGTCCCTTGGACTGCAAGGAGATCAAACCAGTCCATTCTAAAGGAGATCAGTCCTGGGTGTTTATTGGAAGGATTGATGCTAAAGTGAAACTGCAATACTTTGGCCACCTCATACAAAGAGTTGACTCATTGGAAAAGACCCTCATGCTGAGAAGGACTGGGTGCAGGAGGAGAAGAGGATGAGATGGCTGGATGGCATCACTGACTCGATGGACATGAGTTGGGTGAACTCTGGGAGTTGATGAACTCTGGGACAAGCAGACCTGGCGTGCTGCAATTCATGGGGTCGGAAAGAGTCGGACATGACTGAGTGACTGAACTGGACTGAACTGAACTGAAAACCTAGAAAAAAAATTTCAAAACTTCTCCCACAACTCTTATTACCATAGTGTAAGGAAATCCAGAGATGTCCAGACTTTTGTAAAGTCCTACCTAGTGGATTTCAATCCTCTTAGTGCTTTAAATACACTGTAATAGACTCTTGGTTCAACATATACTGTGTGTGTGTGTGTGTGTTTTAATTTACTATTGTACTCAGGCACCCAAATAAAGTTGCACCCTTTCTGTCATTTCATACCAAATCACTTGTGAGGCTGAGAAACTTTACTGAGGTCTTAGGGAAGAAAAAGCAAATGTTCTTTGATAAAAACTATTACCAAACAGTGAAACATTCACCTTTTAAAAAATCTCCTTCAGCTAGACCATTATAAACTTTGGTATTATAGGATCCATGGCAGTGAAACCCCATGTCTTAACCACTGATTTGTCAGGGATTTTCTTGAGTTTCTCTTTACTGTTTTTATCTTTGCTCCACTTTTTTTCCTTTATTAATTTTCTTGTTTTCCATTTCACTGATAAACTTGTTTCATCTATGCTCTTCACCCTTCTTTAAAATTTGGGGGGACACTTGAAGCAATTCGTTGTAATTCTATTTTTGTTAGTTATCCTTACTTATATTTAATTTTAAAGTCTAAATTGTTTAACAGCTTATCTTCCTCCCAATAAGAAAAGAAGTTGTAAGTTTATTTGGTTAGTTATTTAGCATTCATTTCCCAGGCCTTCCCCACATACTTCATTACTGTTAAAAAATTTACAGTCACATTTTTTCTAATAGCCAATTTTATCAGCATTACTATGGATGCATTCATTCCACTGTGCCTTTGGGGTTCAATTCTACTTACTAAAGTTAATCATTTAATACTTTTTCCCAAAGAAGTTCTGTGTATTTTGTTTGATGTTTTCAGTATATATCAAAATGCTTTTAATTTTACTTTTATTCTAGTCTGATATCCTTCCAGGTTGTAAACTTCTATTACACTTTAGCCCTTTCGATTGATCATTGTTTCCTGGAACCTAATAATGATGATGATGAGAAATCTAAAGTCATTCAAATTGTTTTAATATCTTTTTCACTGTGATAATATTCAAAATGATGTCCTGCAGTTTCAATTCATTATGAGTCTGGGTGTATTTATTATGCTTTTTAATTGACTGGTAATTGGACAATTATTATTTTTATTGAAATTATTATACTTTTTGAGATTTGCAATTGTTTTTCATATTCACCTCCATACTATTCCCTTCTTATTTTTTAATCTTTGTTTGATTTTATTATTATATTTTTCATGGCTTTTTAAATTTACTTCAGAGACTGCATATTGATTTTAAATTCATTTTCAAAGTTCACTATTATTTTCATGTTGTTCTGAGTAAATAAATATCCAGAATATTATTTTATATGAGTTGACTATTCTTCATCTCCTTATGTATTTTGGATGTTTTACGTCTTGATTTCTGTAACTAGTCTTCCCTCTGTATGTGCTAAGTCACTACAGTTGTGTCCAGCTCTTTGTAATCCCATGAACTGTAGCCTGCCAGACTCTTCTGTCCATGGGATTCTCCAGGGAAGAATACTAGAATGTGCTGCCTTGCCCGCCTCCAGGGGATCTTCCCAACTCAGGAATAGAGCCCTTGTCTCTTGTGTCTCCTACATTGGCAGGTTGGTTCTTTATCACTAGCACCACTTGGGAAGCCCTAGCCTTCCCTATCTAGTACTTATGTTGCAACTTCCAGGTGTCGCTAGTGGTAAAGAACCTGCCTGCTATTGCAGGAGACATGAAACAAGGGTTAGATTCCTTTGTCAGGAAGATCGCCTGGAGGAGGGAATGGCAACCCACTCCATTATTCTTGCCTGGAGAATCCCATGGATGGAGGAGCCTGGTTGGCTATGGTTGCACAGAGTCAGACACTACTGAAGTGACATAGCATGCACCCAGGTACTGTCCTCAAGGATCCTTGGTTTACTGGCCTAGTAAGCCTATTACAATGCAATACTAGGACAATGTCAGATCGAGTATTTGAGTTAACAATTTTATCTCGAGTTTAGGCTGCTAATCTATGTCAGCTTTCTAATGCTGCCTTAAGTAGGAGACTTTGTCAAAACATTAACCTTCTGTTAGTGGATCTATCTCACTTTCAAAAAGTGATCCTAGATTTCTGTTTGCTCAGATGGGTCACTTTCTTTAAACAAAACCCTGTATCTGCTCTTTGTACTCAAAGTATAAGACACCAGTTGCCAATTCTCACATTTAGTGATTAATTTGTTTATTTCTACCTTCTTAATTTTTCTGCTTGTTTTCTATCACTGGAATCCATTTGGACAAATGGAGTGAGTAAAATTCTTTAAACATTAATATTAATTAACAAAGTTTAAAAACACATTTTTAATAAATTCATTTAATGAAATATATATTAAGTATCATCTCTTCTATATTTCATATCTCTATTCTAAAATAATCAATTATTCCAAAAAGGAAGAAAAATAATCAATTCAAGTTTCCAAAGCTTGAACTGCTTCAATTCCCCTCACTTGGGCATGCTTAGTAATTGAAGAGAATCCCTTTACTACTGCCTGTATCCAGTTGAACAAATCCTTCCTATCAGAGGCTCACCAAAGATAAAACATTATATTCATTCTTTGCCAGATCTGTTTGATCTAAATTTACACTGCTGTCTAAACCAAAAATATTTGGTTTGTTTTAGGAATTCTTTTGTTCTTAATTCTATCTCTTGTCAGCAAAAGATGATGCTGTGTGTTAGCAGAAGCTGTTCACATTTCAGACACTAAGTGATTAAGAAGCATCCTACAGTTGCAAATAAAACAGAAAAATGAGTGCAAGCCTCTAAGTAAACTTTATCAATTACTTTATTTACTATTTCCATTCAAGTTTTGCTGACTCGAGCAGTCACCAGACCCTGATAACTGCAGTCTTCTGTAATTACTCTGTATCCATGAACATTTCCAGTGCTATGCCTAAAATAATTTTATTGCCTGGTCACAGAAGGACTATTGTTGACAAATCCCTTTGTTCCACATCTCCTAGAAGATTGTCTCATCAAAACTATACTTTTATAGACTTTAGTAAAGCCTCCTGTGTTTAGAGCTGGTATCTCACCTGTCATTTCATCATTTAAATTGCCTGCAAAACCACAGCTCTAATGTGGCCACTTGCCTGATGTTAATTAGTACAGATCAGAAACAGCAGGGTATTTTTATTTTCCAACCAAGAAATTCAACTGCCACTCTAACTGCCACTCTAGTATCCATATCCTGGATACCCTGTCACATTAACTCAAAGAAGTATCCATTGCTTTCAATTTTGCTTTGTCTCCTGTGTTTGAGCTCCAGTTCTGTGACTTAACCCTGTCTTTCCATTCCTGTGACAGGCCTTCCTTTCCAAACTGATTATTTTCTGTGCTAGTAAATGTAAATGAATTATCCACATGTGAATATTAGCTCCTGCTCTTCTTCAGTAAGCATAAGAATAAATGTGTGTCCTAATCCAGGGGAAAAGTGCAGTATCTGTTATATATCTTCAATTCAATATTCTTTTTTATAATATATCACATATTTTTGCTTCATAGTCATTAGGATTTAATTCACAGTACAGAACAAAAGATACATGGGAAGTCAACAAATAAAAAAGCAAGATACATACATACACAAACATGTATTAGCTATGAATAACAATTGTTGCCTGCCCTATCAGGAGACAAAGGATGTTGGAGCCATAAAGCCACTACAGCTACTCCTACCAGGAACCTTGAGGGAAATCCTGACAGAAATGAACAGGATGCCCTCCATCAATACCTCAGCCACGGCAACCACTTCCAAAGGCACACCTTGAAGGGACTCAGGATGGCAAAGAACAGAATACTGGCTCTAGATAGCTAAAGTTCATATAAAAAGGAAGATTTCAATGAACTCGGACACTGTCCCGAACTTAGAAAAGTGCTAAATTCATTAACTTGAGACGGCTGGTTTTCTTTTAACAATAATCTTTAGATGGCTACCTTATCTTTATTGCAAAAATTCCTGTCCATAGTGGCTCTTACTTCTTCAGAACAGTCCCTCAGAGCTATCTGAAAGTCTGTCTTCCAGGCTTGGAAGTTCTCAGAAAGACCATTGAGTGAAACATAATTCTCAACTTTTATGTTTCTCATATTTTTTGTAGATATGGCCCTTTTAATTTATGATGCTTTAATTTTGTATTCAAATAACTGAATATATTTGCAGTTATCATTTGAGTTTCAAGTTATATTTTTTCTTCCAGTTTTATTGAGCTATACATGATATACAGTACTACAAAAGTTCAAGGTGTATGGCATAGTCATGTTAACATATATATTATAATGTTATTACCACAGTAAGTTTAATGAATATACATCATCTCACATAAATACAACATTAAAGAAAAATGAAAAAAATATATTTTTCTTGTGATAAAAAATTTCATGATCTACTCTCTTAACTTTAATACATATATGGTGATAGTGGTTTAGTTGTTAAGTTGTGTCTGATACTTTTGCGATCCCCTGAATTGCCAGGCTCCTCTGTCCATGGGATTTCCCAGGTGAGAATACTGGAGTAGATTGCCATTTGCTTCTCCAGGGTGTTTTCCCCACCCAGGAATTGGACCCAGTCTCCTGTATTGTAGACTGTCTTCTTCATTGCAGGTGGATTCTTTATCAACTAAGCCAACAGATACTCTATGTAACATATACTAGTGCTAATTATGTGAAATACCAGGCTGGATGGAGCACAAGCTGGAATCAAAATTGCAGAGAGACATATCAATAACCTTAGATATGCAGATAACACCACCCTTATGGCAAAAACTAAAGAGGAACTAAAGGGGCTCCTGAAAAAGTGGAAGAAGACGTGAAAAAGCTGGCTTAAAACTCAACATTAAAACAATGAAGATCATGGCATCCAGTCCCATCACTTCTTGGCCAATAGATGGGGAAACAGTGGAAACAGTGATAGCCTTTATTTTCTTGGGCTCCAAAGTCACTGCAGACACGAAATTAAAAGACATTTGTTCCTTGGAAGAAAAGCTATGACCAACCTAGACAGCATATTGAAAAGCAGAGACATTACTTTGCCGATGAAGGTCCATCTAGTCAAAGCAATGGTTTTTCCAATAGTCATGTATGGATATGAGAATTGGACTATAAAGAAAGCTGAGTGCAGGAGAATTGATGCTTTTGAACTGTGATGTTGGAGAAGACTCTTGAGAGTCTCTTGGACTGCAAGGAAATCCAACCAGTCCATCCTAAAAGAAATCAGTCCTGAATATTCATTGGAAGCACTGATGCTGAAGCTGAAGCTCCAATACTTTCGCCACCTGAAGTGAAGAACTGACTCATTGGAAAAGATCCTGATGCTGGGAAAAATTGACGGCAGGAGGAGAAGGGGACAACAGAGAATGAGATGGTTGGAGGGATGACCAACTCGATGGACATGAATTTGAGTAAGCTCCAGGATTCGGTGATGGACAGGGAGGCCTGGCTTACTGAAGTCCGTGGGGTGAGAAAGACTTGGACATGACTGAGTGACTGAACTGAATGTTAACTATATTTATCATGCTGTACTTTATATCTCTAGTACCTATTTATCTTATAATTGAAAGTTTGTGAAACTGAGCCAGGACCCTGAGGGGTCCTCTTGGGCACAAAAGCCTTTCTGCTTCACCAATTACTTGATTGTAGGAAATAGGCTTCTTTTGGCCTTCTTCACTTCCCTGCACTTTACAGTGCAGATTCAAACAGTTGGTAATCAGGGAATGGAGAAACAGGGGAGGAGTAGTCAAGAAAATATAGTGCTGCCTTGAGGTACAGTCCTGGTTTCTCCTCAAGAAATATGTTGTACATAACAGTGTCTTGAGTTCTTCTGCAGGAACTAAGGCTCCCACCCACATGGAGGATAGTTAACTTCATGAAGACCACCAGATTCCTGGAGCTTTTCCCTGTTACCTCACCACCAATCAATCAGAACATACGCTGCAGCCCTCACCCCAAATTTTGCCTATAAAAAGTTTTCTCTGAAAACTCACTGGAGAGTTTCAGATTTTTTTAGCATGAACCACCTGTTCTCCTTGCTGTGCCTTGCAATAAACCTTTCTCTGTTTCAAACTCTGATACCTGGATTTGTTTGGCCTCACTGTGTGTCCGGCACACAAACTCATGTTAAGTAACATTTATACCTTTTGATTGCATTCATCCAATTCTCCCTCTGAAAGACCCAGCCTCTGGTAACCACAAATCTGATCTCTTTTTCTTGTTCTTTATAGGTTTCCTTACTTATAAAATAGGATAATATTACCTATTTCATCCTATTGATATAATAATTGAATGAAGAAATGTGTCAAAGTTTCTTAAACTTTAGTCTGCTGAAAAATCACCTGATATACATGTTAAAATGCAGAATTGGCACTAGCCCATATATTCTTATGCAAGATACCTGGGATACCTATAAGAATATGAATTTTTAGTGAGTCATTTTGATTGTAATGTATGTAGCTAGAGGGAAATTTGAGAATCATTAATAAGTGCAATTAATTACCACAATGTCTCACATATTAAGGATTCTATAGATGATGATTAATAGGGTTATTTTTTAATAAGTACCATGGTGTTGGAACTCTATATATAACATATATATGATATATATTATAACTATAACTATAGTATTATTATATAGCTGGTGATATCTATGAGTTTTCCGCCACCAGACAATAGGCTCTCCACAAAAGAGGATTTGAAGTGATCCTTGCACCTAGCTATTGTCCTGTCCATTTATGAGTCATAATCCCTGTGCTGAGTGTCTAATCATGCTCTCTAATTGTGAATCTCAAATTCTTCTTGTGTTAATGTTGATATGTTCAATACAAAAGTCTCAGTCTATTCACAGTTTCCTGAAATTACATCCTTAAACATTTAATTAGATTTGGACAACACAGAATTCAGCAACTGAATGTGCATTTTTCTGCTATTTGTGTTTTTAAATGTTTGGAGCAAGTTTGAATGGCTTTGGAAGTGAATCAAGCACTCCTCTCCTGACTGTCTCATTTTGATTTTTTAAATGCCTGAGAATGACCTCTTATTCTTTGCCTTGTCACTCCATTTTGTTTTTCTACTACAGCCCCACTGATAAAGACAGTTCTTTCACTGGGAGTAAAATAAACGTAGCCTGTTTAATCTAGGTAGTGGCCTGATATATGCTCAGTTTTCATGCAAATATTTTTATCATATTAAAATAGCTAGAAAAGCATATTTGGTAGAAAAATCATTGTTTATTACATAAATTAGTATGCTATAGACTTGATTTCCTATGAACTAGAATGGTAATTAATAGAATCATGGAATATATTGATTTCAAAAACTTTAATAGAACCACTCAAAAGTATAAGTAGAATTCAATATAACCAAAATTATGTGATTTCTGGGAATTATTCACAGATCATTCTTATGTGACATTAAACATCCACGTGTAGGTGATGATTTCCTTGATTGAAGACACTGCAATTAGATGAACCATTTATTGAAAGCAGAGTACTATAACAAGCCATCCCCTTAGAAAAATATGTCTGAAAATTTGTCTTAAGGCAATTGTTTATTCACAGAAAAGAGTACAGGTGGATGTGGCTCCTAGCCACTGACTAAGCTGCTCAGCATGGCATGGACAGAGTTGTCTCGTGGCATCATGCGCCTGGAAGGAGGGGATAAGGAGCCAGAAGTAGAGGGATGAGCATTGGAAGAAGAGTTGACTAGATTCAGAAAGCAGGCTTAATTACTTTACAGTTGTGTCCAGGTTTTCCTCTGCTCCTAAATAATCTTAAGCAACACATTCAACTGTGAGCTATGCCCAAGAGCAGGTTAGTAAAATTATCCCTACCCTCTGGCCCTATCCATTGGGTAGAAAACATTAGAACAACAAAAAAGGGAATTAATGTGCTTTGAAATTGATTTTAGCAAGAGGAGAAATTTAATTATTTGCTAATGTTAAATTTTAAAGTATCATTTATCGATACCTTTATTTTTTAAACTTTTAAGTTGAGATGATCAAAAGAATATTTTAGAAATCATAAATCTAAACCAAGTTGAGAAACTTACACAGCTACTTATATTCTGTCTAGTATCTCCTATATCATGATATTGATAAATGGCCTTCAAAAATAATTGTTATTTATTTGATATCCCATTCATTATATAGAAACATGATGGATTAGATATCTGAAACATATTCATACAAGTTGATTGTAATGGAATGAGAGAACATGGGGAGAGCTGAAATTGGACAAGACCAAGAACTGATCTAGAGTCTAGGCTAGGAGAACTGATGGAAGAATAACACTGTACCCTTCAGAAAAAATTCTTACTTGAATTTCAAAACCATGATAATTGGAGCGTACTCTCATCTAATCTGGGCTGATATATACAGCTATAGGGTCAGATCTTTTGGTTCAGCACACTATACTACATTAATATTTATAATTAGAAAAGTAGCCCAGGCCCATTTCCTGGCATGTGAACCTGGTATGAAGTATGCATTCCCAGGCAACTGGAACAGGAGAAGCCTAAAGTCTTTGTGAGATTAAATGCTACAAAAGAATTTTTGCTTTGAATTATTTTAGCTTGTGACTTTCAAATCCTACAAAATATAACCACATTCTAGTGATAAGATAAATGCCACCTCAGCCAAGTTTAGCCAATGAGGATGCCCAGCCTTTAACTAAGGCCTTTATCAGAGCCCCGGAAAATCATCTTCTTCTTTCAAATATGGAGAAAAAAATAGTATAGGTAAAATTTACTGAATCTTCAAATTTCATAAAAAAGAAAAATAATTTATGTATTTCAAAAAGAAAGGGGGACTATAGAGGATGAAGTTATTCTATCTATTGAAGTAATATTGTGTCGCACCTCAGCTGTTGAGCCAATATCTATTATTATTGGCTTCAGTTTTTGTATGAGCTTCAACAAATGTTTCATTCTATTGGATCTCACTTTTTCACATTTTAAAATATAGATTTTATTCTACCTTCTTTTCAAGCTATATTCATGAAGAGACGATGAATGACTTGATTTGATGGGGAAAAATCTGTCAGTGTACCTAACAAGAGATAATGCCTTCATCAAATTATTTTTAGTGTCCAGATTTCATCCACAAGATAAGGTATATTAACAGCTGCTTGAAGTATAATAGGTAATCCTAAGATATGCTTAATAGAGAAGTAGTAGCACCTCTGTAGTTAATACTTAAAAACAAAACATGTCATAGAGGGAAGTGTAAATCAGGAAAAGTCATCAATTTGTGTGTCAAGGTGAATGGTACAAACAGAAGAACAACTAGAAAACACACTGGATAAGAGATAGGTTGGAGGGATTGTGAAAAGTATAATATGGAAAAATGAAAGCAACTCTGAAAATATCTGAAGATATTTCTATGAATGTTGAATCTCCTCCAAAATGTTTTATATAGAGGTAAAAAGACTCCCCTCCTTTGGAGGTGAACTCTTTAAAGAGGTGTAAAGGGCTAGACAGAAAATATCTCAAGGTGCTCTTTAACATGTGAATCCAGTAACCTCCCTGGCTTGGAGGGCTATTTCAAGGGGAAGGTTATCAGCTTCACAGAAGACTTTTAATTTAATCTGACTTTCTGAAAGAATGCGGCTGTCTGCTGTAAGCATATCACAAAAATACTTTTGGGAGAGAGTAACTTCTTCATTGTAATTTGATTTGGACAAGTCTTCTTGAAAAACCATTGTTTCCAATATTTGCAATATTTGCAGTTGTCTCAGGGCATAATGACTCAGTCAAATAATTCTTAAGTTTTTAAATAGCTGTATTTATATTCTAAATAAATATTGTCTTCAAAATTCTATACCATTTAAAGAAACAAGCAACAAGTACCCAGGGCACAGGAATTGTGCTATACTAATCCAAAAGAAAAGCTATGGCCAACCTAAACAGCATTTTTAAAAGTAGAGACATTACTTTGTGACAAAGGTCCATCTAGTCAAAGCTATGGTTTTTCCAGTAGTCAGGTATGGATGTGAGAGTTGGACCATCAAGAAAGCTGAGAACTGAAGAATTGATATTTTTGAACTGTGGTTTTGGAGAAGACTCTTAAGAGTCCCTTGGATTGCAAGGAGATCAAACCAGTCAATCCTAAAGGAAATCCATCTTTAATATTCATTGGAAGGACTGATACTGAAGCTGAAATTCTAATTTTTGGCCACCTGATGTGAAGAACTGACTCATTGGAAAAGACCCTGATGCGGGGAAAGATTGAAGGCAGGAGGAGAAATGGATGACAGAGGATGAGATGGTTGGATGGCATCACCAAGTTGATGGACATGAGTTTGAGCAAGCTCCAGGAGTTAGTGATGGACAAGGAATCCTGGTGTGCTGCAATCCATGGGGCCGCAAAGTTGGACATAACTGAGCAACTGAACTGAATCCAGAAATGCTACTCCTCTCTTAAGGGCCAAATTCTGCAAGGATGAGTGGTAAGAATGAAAAATACAGCAAATATAATAATGATGATGTTTCTGATGAAGTTATTAGTCAATATTTTATATGAATATCACTTTATAAATGTTACCTAATATCTGTCAAATATACTTATGAAAATATTATATTATCCTAATTATACAAAATAAAAATAGAAGTAAAACATCTATTAACTTTAGCAAATGTAAGTTTGGTCAAGGATGGAATTGTCTAAAGGTAGTTGTAACTATAATCATAAAGTGAAGTCGCTCAGTCGTGTCTGACTCTTTGTGATCCCATGGACACCAGGGTCTTCTGCCCATGGGATTTTCTAGGCAAAAGTACTGGAGTGGGTTGCCATTTCCTTCTCCAGGGAACTTCCCAACCCAGGGATCGAACCTAGGTCTCCCACATTGTAGACAGACGCTTTACTGTCTGAGCCACCAGGGAAGTCACTAACTATACTCATATACTTAAAGAAATAGAATCTCACAATTTCTATTCTCAAAGTACTATACGGAGTACTGAACATGGGACAATTATTTATAAACTTGTAAGTACCTGAAACAATAGAATATTTCAAAATATATTTTATTCCACATCAATAAACTTGTCAGAAAAGTCATACAAAAATTTGAACTAACATATATTGCAGTAAAGTGGTACCAGAGTGTTGAAAGACAGGAAGGCTGTCCTGTTTTATTTTTTGTATTGACCAGTTCAAAATTCATGGCTATTCATACTTTAGGTGCTATAGTTAATATGACATAGTAATAATGAAGACAAACATTTCCTTTTATAAAATAACCCAAGAATGTTACTACTCTTAGTTACAAATACTCATTTTTTGTTTTGTTTTGGTATTTGCAACTTATTTTGAATATTATGCTAGAGCTACTTGATATTCAAAATTTTAAAAAAGTAATATTCCAAAGAAATGTACACATTACTATATGTAAAGTAGATAGCAAGTAGGGGGATGCTGTATGACAAAGGAAACCCAAAGCCCTCTGTGACAATCTTGGGGGGGGGGGGGGGGGGGGGAGCTAGGGGGTTACCAGAGGGAGGGGATATATATATATATACCTATGACTGATTCATGTTGATGTAGGGCCAAAGCATCATTGTAAAGTAATTATCCTACAATTAAAAATAAAATATAATTTTTTAAAAAGCTAATATTCCAAGCGCAATTAAATTTAGTCATTCTATGTCACTGATGAAAATAGTGATCTAAATATTTTATAATAATTTTGTGTTTACATTTTGCCTCATGATTATGAGCTCCATTTATTCAGCCACACTAGAAATCGACAAGTGTGGCTGTTGTTAGAAAGTAGCACTGCAAATATAATTTTTCTCTCTTAACCCTTCAAAAATCAAATAGTGTTCATTCATTTTCAAGCCACTATCTAATGATTACTATGTACCATACCTCATTTTCAACACAAAAATGAAGTAATGAATATGTCATTCATTCAATAAGCAGTTACTGAAATTTGTCTGGAACTGTAATGTCCTAAACACAAAAGAAATGGCCCAACAGATAACAGCTTCTGATTAAGTAACTATTGATTCAGTAACTCCCAAAAGAAATGCGAAATGCCTGCTCAAACATTACAAAGCTTACAATTTACCAGTACATACAAAAGCTCCTTTTAAAAGAAAGAAAGTAAATTAGTCACTCAGTCGTGTCCGACTCTTTGTGACCCCATGGACTGCAGCAGGCCAGGCTTCCCTGTCCATCACCAGCTCCTGGTGTTTACTCAAGCTCATGTCCATCGAGTCGGTGATGCCATCCAGCCATCTCATCCTCTATTGACCCCTTCTCCTCTTGCCTTCAATTTTTCCCAGTGACAAGTGTGGCTGTTGTTAGAAAGTAGCACTGCAAATATAATTTTTCTCTCTTAACCCTTCAAAAATCAAATAGTGTTCATTCATTTTCAAGCCACTATCTAATGATTACTATGTACCATACCTCATTTTCAACACAAAAATGAAGTAATGAATATGTCATTCATTCAATAAGCAGTTACTGAAATTTGTCTGGAACTGTAATGTCCTAAACACAAAAGAAATGGCCCAACAGATAACAGCTTCTGATTAAGTAACTATTGATTCAGTAACTCCCAAAAGAAATGCGAAATGCCTGCTCAAACATTACAAAGCTTACAATTTACCAGTACATACAAAAGCTCCTTTTAAAAGAAAGAAAGTAAATTAGTCACTCAGTCGTGTCCGACTCTTTGTGACCCCATGGACTGCAGCAGGCCAGGCTTCCCTGTCCATCACCAGCTCCTGGTGTTTACTCAAGCTCATGTCCATCGAGTCGGTGATGCCATCCAGCCATCTCATCCTCTATTGACCCCTTCTCCTCTTGCCTTCAATTTTTCCCAGTATTAGGGTCTCTTCCAAAGAGTCAGTTCGTCACATCAGGTGGACAGAGTATTGGAGTTTTAGCATCAGCAGGAGTCCTTCCAATGAATATTCATGACTGATTTCCTTTAGGATTGACTGGTTTGATCTCCTTGCAATCCAAGGGACTCTCAAGAGTCTTTTCCAACACCACAGTTCAAAACCATCAATTTTTCAGTTCTCAACTTTCTTTGTGGCCCAACTCACATATCCATACATGAGTGCTCGAAAAATCATAGCTTTGATTAGATGGACATTTGTTGGCAAAGTAATGTTTCTGCAGAGGTAAGGAAGATATAATAGCCATTTCATACACATGGGAGGAAGTTTTAAACTTATTTTGTAAGGGTAATATTTGACAGAATTGCTTGTACCAAATTTAATTTAAAAATTCTTTAGAATTACAGATTTGCAGGTAAACATATTCAATAATTCCAACAGAGCCAGTTTTATTTGTTTGTTTTGTGTATGCAGAACTGATCTAATTAAGCTTCCTTCATCTGAGTAGCAAATGAAATTATTAAACAATGTCGAAGCTATGCTAGACTTATAAATTGACTGTAATTCCATTACATATAAATATAGATGTAATTACTTATAGAATGAGAGAAGAGTATAAACAGAGATGAATTGTGAAAAAACAAGAGTTATGACAACCACCTCATACTCCACAGAAATATTCATTGGGTATAGTTGTTGATATACCATTTCTTTGATTTTTATTTCCTTTCCCTTTGTTTTCTCTTTTTGGTTAAGGGTAGTTTAGAAAGTCATAGCTCAGAATGTAGCTGTTTCAGAGTTGGATAAAAATCATAATCATTTCTTTTAACTCAGAATAAAGAATGGATCAAGAAGTGTGAAGAAGTAAACCACATATGGAGTGGAAGCATAATGACAAATCAGTTTCAAGAACAGAAAAAAAAAAAAAGACCATTACATTAATAAATATCAAAGTCCACCATTAAACATGCTGCTAAGTCGCTTCAGTTGTGTCCGACTCTGTGCGACCCCATCGACAGCAGCCCACCAGGCTCCTCCATCCACAGAATTTTCCAGGCAAGAGTACTGGAGTGGGGTGCCATTGCCTTCTCCAACCATTAAACATAGGTAGTACTTAATTGTTACAGAATAGGTTCAAGCAGAGGAATAAACGGTAGTTCATAAATATCTGAGTACAATAGCAATCATAGATCTGAATACAAAGATGGATTAATTAACTGAATAAAGTTCAGAGCAGTGGGTTTTAAAATATTATTTCCTGTTCTTAAAATTATTTCTAATATTAACCTGTATTTTTAAATTACTTTAAATTACATTATAAAGAAGTAGTATTTCTTCTAGTTATTTTATTTTAAGGTAGTGGTATAAAAGCAGTTAGATTCTGACTTTATTTTTGGTAAGCATATGTTCCATTGCTTCAAAACTAGTTATTTCAGATATGAAATTATTTTAAGCTGAAGAAACTTTTTACACAGCAATACTGAGTCCATGATTAGGTAATTAGCTTGTGACACACAGGGGCACTGCTGGCCTATATGATGCCTTTCTAGTAATTTGTGAAAGGTATGAACTCCTCAAGACAGAAGCAGTTCCAGTCAGGGGACATGACCTAGAGAATGGTATGTTAGCTGGATTTCACACCCCTCATCTCTCTCAGCTGGGCCCTGTGGCACTAGTGTTAGTAGCTCAGTCGTGTCTGACTCTTTGTGACCCCATGGACTGTAGTCCTCCAGGCTTTTGGGTCCTTGGAATTCCCCAGGCAAGAATACTGGAGTGGGTAGCCAATGCCTTCTCCAGGGGATCTTCCCAACCCAGGGATTGAACCTGGGTCTCCTACGTTGCAGGCAGATTCTTTACTGTCAGAGCCACCAGGGAAAGTCAAGGATCCAATGGAACAAACTGCCTAATAGAGTCCAAAAACCCAAAGATACTTTCCCAGTGTTTTAACCTGTGGTTAGATTTATATTTCACAGCAAGAAATTAATTGTAGACTTTTAATTTTTTTCTGGATTCTTCCAAAGTGCCAGAAGCGAAGTTATGTCAAACACTCTTTTTTTAACCTACATGATTATCAATGACTTTCTTTTGCTTATTTTCAAGTATAGATAGACAACTGAGGCTTAAAGAGTTTATCTATCTTTCCTGAGATTACCAGTGATATCAGGGTTATACTGAGGCCTAGCAACTTCAAATTCAGACTCTTTGTACTAAAGCTCAACCATCCCAAAGAGGCAATGAAAAATAAAATAATCAATCTTGTTTTATATGTGAAAGAAGTTCCCTAGTGCAATTATTCTCACTGTTTAGTATCTGAATGGATACTTTATGATATATTGTAACCAAAACAATTCAGTAAAACTTTATACTTGGTTACCATTTTTCACTCAATAGATAGATGCAAGCAGTTATTTAATTTCTCCATAAACATAGCTCTGGGATTTTTCCCTAATGATTTTGAGGAAAATGTATCAACAAGTTTCAACTTTTCAAAGGGTCAATAATTTTCCAGAGATAAACCACAAAACTTTTGAACTTTGAATTTTGAAAATAATAAGATAGAAATTAGCTTAATATTTTAAGTAGAAAAGTGTGATATCTGTTTAAAAGTAGTGGTAAAACATCATTTACTGATATTGTGGTAAGATAAGGCAAGATATTATATTTGATAATATCATCAAATATTATGATACTATTAAAACTGTTAATTCCAATTCCAAAGAAAGGCAACACAAAAGACTGCTCAAACTACCACACAATTGCACTCATCTCACATGCTAGTAA
The DNA here is from genome assembly GCA_006410655.1 of Kobus ellipsiprymnus. Taxonomy (NCBI): domain Eukaryota; kingdom Metazoa; phylum Chordata; class Mammalia; order Artiodactyla; family Bovidae; genus Kobus; species Kobus ellipsiprymnus. Next base: position 161,550 of record SJYR01002115.1, on the reverse strand, counting down.
AGTAATATTCAAAATTCTCCAAGCGAGGCTTCAGCAATATATGAACCGTGAACTCCCTGATGTTCAAGCTGGTTTTAGAAAAGGCAGAGGAACCAGAGATCAAATTGCCAACATCTGCTGGATCATAGAAAAGGAAAGAGAGTTCCAGAAAAACATCTATTTCTGCTTTATTGACTATGCCAAAGCTTTTGACTGTGTGGATCACAATAAACTGTGGAAAATTCTGAAAGAGATGGGAATACCAGACCACCTAACCTGCTTCTTGAGAAATCTGTATGCAGGTCAGGAAGCAACAGTTAGAACTGGACATGGAACAACAGACTGGTTCCAAA
>SJYR01002115.1:149316-160619 GCA_006410655.1 Kobus ellipsiprymnus | reverse complement strand
CTTGGACTGCAAGGAGATCCAACCAGTCCATTTTGAAGGAGATGAGCCCTGGGATTTCTTTGGAAGGAATGATGCTAAAGCTGAAACTCCAATACTTTGGCCACCTCATGAGAAGAGTTGACTCATTGGAAAAGACTTTGATGCTGGGAGGGATTGGGGGCAGGAGGAGAAGGGGACAACAGAGGATGAGATGGCTGGATGGCATCACGGACTCAATGGACGTGAGTCTGAGTGAACTCGGGGAGACGGTGATGAACAGGGAGGCCTGGTGTGCTGCGATTCAGGGGGTATCAAAGAGTCGGACACGACTGAGGGACTGAACTGAAAACTGTTAAACTGTGATTGGTAGTATCTTTTTTCTAAATTAACTGTATTTTCTAAGCAGATACTGAATTTCATGTATAGAAGGTATTGAATTCAATAGTTTATACCTAAATAATCTTAATTCAATGAATATAGAAAGATGGACGTCTAATTTTTGCTTTGACAGAAAGTTTTAATTGCTTAAAGTTCCCAATTTTTTTTGCAATTTGAAAAATCTATAATGGAAAAGGTTTAGGAAGACCACACATTGACATAAAATTGTTGTTAATCAACAGCTATTTAGTTCTGGGGAAATGCTACATTTACAACCAGCAAGCTATCTGTGCCTTTTGTGATTTTTCACTCCAGGACTGTGTATGTGGAACTGAACAAGCTTGTTATAAGTAGTTACTCACCATCTTTGGCACTGACTATCTCTTGTAGCTATTACTGTACTCTCAAGCAAAAGGACTATGAACAATAAACAAGCAAAAGAGTAGTTTACTTAGGGTTTTATAATTACAATTTGGGGATCAGAGATTCTGGAAGAATTGAGAACAGTGTCTCCATTGGGGTGGGAGGAAGTGATGAATAGGATTTTGAAAGAGAAATAGGAACAAGTTAATTCAGGCTTATGTGAGTTGTTACCAACAATTTGGATTAGCAAGTAAAATTGTTTGGCATATATGTTCAGGTTATGAACCCATCTCAGTGTTACAAGGGAAAAGTATATTTTCTTTAGGCCAGAAAAAGTCCAGTTCTCAGCATTATTCTTTCCTTTTGGCAACTCAGCATCTATGCAGCAGTTTTAATTTAGATATTTGGCAAAAGTCAGGCACAGGAAACAAACATGGAGGTCTTTGATCACAGCTCAGTCATTCCTGACATTGTTCTTTTCACAGTCACCTAACAAAGAACCCACACCTCAGTGATTGACAGATTCTCTGGGTTAGGAGTTCAGGTAGGCCCAGAAGCAACCACTTCTTGTCTTGCTCCATCATGTTTGGATGTCAGTCAAGAAGACTAACTGCTCAGAGTGACACAATAGCTGGAAAAGAATATGATCTAGAAGGTTCCTCATTCTCATGTCTGGTGGTTAATGACAGCTGTCTTCTGTCAGCCTGAATACATATATGTGATCTTTCTATGTGACTTGAGCTTCCTCATAGCATGGTGTTCTCAGTTAGCCAGACTTCTTAAGATGATAACATAGGCCTCCTTTGTTACTGACTACTAACAAAGTCGGTATTCCAACTAGTAAGGCAAATTATTTTTCTACAGCAAATCAGACACACATCTAAATCAACACATACACACACACACATAAAATACATGTGCCCTCTCCAGTAGCTCAGTGGAAAAGAATCTGCCTGCATTGCAGGAGATTCAGGAGATGTGGGTGAGATCCCTAGTTTGGGAAGATCCCCTGGAGGAGGGCATGGCAACCCACTTGAGTATTTTTGCCTGGAGAATTCCATGGACAGAGGAGCCTCACAGGCTACAGTCTGTAGAGTTGCAAAGATTTCAACAAGACTGAAGCAACTCAGCATAACACATACAAATTTATATAGAGCTAATCATTTAAATTATTTGGTTTCATAAGCTAGTTTTCTCTTTTAATCTGTAGTTATTAGAGAGAAATAAGCTATTTTGAGAAAACTGTCTTTCTCTTTTTCCAGCTAGCCTGTCATCTTTCCCCCAGCAACTGGCTGAATGTTCCTTATGATCCTACTCATGAGGAACACAAGGAAGATAAGACTATCAACATTATCCAGTAACACCATGATTCTCTTACAATGCCTCATATATACACTCAATATAACAAAATATTAAAAGATCCTTTTATCTCTGAGATTTGGCCAATAAAAGCAGAGCTCCTCAGTCAGCACACATCTATGGTGTCTGTCTAGTGTAGCTCAGGTGAGTTTGGAACTGAGTGCTTGAAGTTAATTAAAAACTGCATCACAGAGCTAATAGTTGGTTGATGTAGCTTGTGAAAGTGAAGTAGATCAGTCGTGTCTGACTCTTTACAACCTCATGGATGGATGGTAGCCTACCAGGCTCCTCCCTCCATGGGATTCTCCAGGCAAGAGTACTGGAGTGGGTTGCCATTTCCTTCTCCAGGGGATCTTCCCGACCCAGGGATCGAACCTGGGACTCCCACATTGCAGGCAGACACTTTAACCTCTGAGCCACCAGGAAAGCCCCTGATGTAGCTTGGACACATCTTATTTCTCACAAGCAAGTTTCTCTGCTTACGTTGACATACCACATTTCTGTATATAAACAGCATCAATTATGTGTAATTATATATAAATTAAGGATATTATCATCATTGTTTTGAGCACCTACATTGTACTAGGGCTTGACAGCACAGTGATTAAGATAGTATAATATGAAAACACACTATCTTTAGGAGGATGTAAACTAGTTATAGGATCTTAGGCAAATTATTAAACTTTCAGGGACACAGTTTCCCTATAGCTAAAATGAAAGAAATGGTAGCTTTTAACCACATGGTCTCATTAAAAGTACAAGATAAAGTAACACATATAAATTGCTTAGAACAAGTGTCAATAAGTATTTAGGATGTTAACTGTTAAAATTTTATGAATGATGGAATAGCTGCAGTGAGTTTAAGACACACAGTTAAAAACAGTGGAGCCAAGATTCAGTCTTAGGTTTCCTTATCACTAAAATCACACTTTTCTATTTTTTTTTAACTTCTTCATTGCCAATGATTTTACTGCCTTGTAATTTCTGATAGTGAACAGACTATCAGAAATCTCAGCCTGCTATCTACCTTGAAAAAAATTAACTCATGCAACCTTGAAAAAAATTAACTCTTTCTGCATCAGGTAACATGTTTCTTATCAATGGATAACAATAACACCTAGACTGGTTGTAATAATAAATTAAATAACTGAAGTTCCAAAAATAGTTCCCCATGCACAGTAAGTGCTATGTGTAATACTTACATCATCAAATAATTATCATCATTATTTACCACTTTTTTTAGGATTGTTTTAGGTATCACTTTTAGGTCTAATCTCAATGATGATTTATTGTCCTTAAGAGAAAAAAAAAAATCTCACATAATTCATTGTTGTTGTTTAGTTGATCAGTCGTGTCTGACTCTTGGTGACTGCCATGGACTATAACCCACCAGGCTCCCCTGTCCATGAGATTTCTCAGGCAAAAACACTAGAGTGGGTTGCCATTTCCTGCTCCAAGGGATCTTCCCAAACCAGGGAATGAACACTTGTCCTGCACTGCAGGCAGATTCTTTATCACTGAGCCACTGGGGAAGCCCCACATAATTCATAGATTCCTCATTATTCCTATCAATATATATTTGGTAAGTATTTATCAAATGATATTAATTTTCTGATGCTAAAATATGTTATCAGAATATTGATTTTTTTCTTTATTTTCTTGACCATAAAATGACTACAGTGTGATTTTTAACATTATTTGATAGATCTAAATTTCTAATACTTTGGTTTTCTAAGATGATTAAAATTTCTTGAGTCCTAGAAATCAATTCCATAATATTTAAATTCCTTATCATCTCACACTAATATTATACTTTGGTCTGTAGAAATCCCATAATGCAGTTTTCAAAAAAGAATTAACGTACTTGATGGGATGGATAAATCCTTTCAGAGTGCATGTGTATATCAGATCATCACATTGCATACTTTAAATATCTTACAATTTTATTTGTCAATTATACCTCAATGAAGCTGGAAAATAAGCAAATTAATATATTCTATCAAATATCCTGGTCTTAATTGTAGGAATTGCTTAGATACAATGAGAATATGGTTCAATGAGCATTTAGAGGAATATTAGCTAAATTTGAACTAATTTTTCCATTCCTTTTATACTCACACACAAAAGCAGAAAAGAGTCATTTTTCAAGGATACAATTATAGTTATTTTTGCCATAAGAATAGCCTCTTCAGGAGCTCTTAGTAATGATGCTGGTGAGTTGCAGAAACCTAAGTAAGTCCAAAACAGTAACTTTTTAGATTGTCAACGCGAAGGATATAATTTTTCTTTTGGGGGAAATTTTTCCAGGTGTAATCAGAGCTTCTTAAAGTTTAACAGGGAGCTAACTTACACTGGAGAACTTGGGCAAGTTCATATACTAGTACTCAAGAGGAAATACAGAGAAACACTAAAAGAAATGCCTTAAGCTATAAAATCAGCTTCTGCCTGAATGGTATTGCTGTTCTTTTTATTTCAAAGGGAATAGCATAATGAGCTCATTTCTTTCCAGGTTTATTTTATATTCACTAGGAGAAAGGAACAAAAGAATAGGAGCTTAGAGACTCTTGAATATGGGTCTAGATAAATCCATTTAAAGTTGGGGAACATGCCTTCAGCAATGGAATGAAACTACCACATTCAAGAAACACATGGCGCTTCATTTTACTCATGGGGAAGATAGCAGATGCCCATGAAATAATGGTTTGTCAACAATTAGACAATTTAGACTACAAAGTGAGAGACTATGTCTGAATTCCCTTATAACTTCCAAAAGCATTCAGGGTATTTTACATACTCTGAGATTACATTCACATAAAAATGAGCCATATAAATCACATAGGAAGTATTAGTCAATCAATGACAAAGGCATGCTATAGAGTAAATTGAATATGGGAGACTATTTGGTGGTATCTCTGTTCTATATTCAAAGATTTATTTTACTTATTATTTTTTTCAGTAAGTTTCCCACTACTTTAAGGTATTTTAAATAAATACTTAATACTTAAATAATATTATCTTTGTTATCTCTTTCTTTAAAAAAAATGAGAAAATTTCCTATTTCTCACATCATTCTTTTTGGATATATATATATATCCACACTTTTATTAACTCTTTACTGATAAGCTATGATTTTACCTTTCCAAAACATAAACTATGCAATTATTAGTATGTTTTATTTAAATCCCTCTGGACCAGCCCTTTCTAAGAACACACCCCACCATGCCTCTAATTCATGCTTTCCAAATAAAATAGAAAATATTTGCATATAGTTGCTGATAATAGTCTCTTATGGTCCTATGTATCTCTATGTTGTCTGTTGTGATCTCTCCATTTTAATTTCCAATTTCTAATTTTGTTATTTGATTTTTCTCCCTTTGTTTCCTGATTAGTCTGGTTAATGGTTTGTCAATTTTATTTATCTTCCCAAAGAACCAGCTCTTGGCTTTGTCGATTTTTGCTATGGTCTCTTTTGTTTCTTTTTTTATTTATTTCTGCCCTAATTATTTTTTAATTTTTATTTTTACTTCATTTTGCCTTACAATATTAGGTTGGTATTTCCTTCTACTAAACTTGGGGTTTTTCATTTCTTCCTTTTCTAGTTGCTTGAGGTGTCACTTCAGTTCATTCGCTCAGTCGTGTCTGACTCTTTGTGACCCCATAAATCGCAGCACGCCAGGCCTCCCTGTAAATCACCAGCTCCCAGAGTTCACTCAGACTCAAGTCTATTGAGTCAATGATACCATCCAGCCATCTCATCCTCTGTTGTCCCCTTCTCCTCCTGCCCCCCATCCCTCCCAGCATCACAGTCTTTTCCAATGAGTCAATTCTTCGCATGAGGTGGCCAAAGTACTGGAGTTTCAGCTTTATCATCATTCCCTCCAAAGAAACCCAAGGGCTGATCTCCTTCAGAATGGACTGGTTGGATCTCCTTGCAGTCCAAGGGACTCTCAAGAGTCTTCTCCAACACCACAGTTCAAAAGCATCAATTCTTCAGCGCTCAGCCTTCTTCATAGTCCAACGCTCACATCCATACATGACTACTGGAAAAACCATAGCCTTGACTAGACGGACCTTAGTCAGCAAAGTAATGTCTCTGCTTTTGAATATGCTATCTAGGTTGCTCATAACTTTTCTTCCAAGGAGTAAGCATCTTTTAATTTCATGGCTGCAGTCACCATCTGCTGTGATTTTGGAGCCCAAAAAAATAAAGTCTGACACTGTTTCCCCATGTATTTGCCATGAAGTGATGGGACCAGATGCCATGATCTTCGTGTTCTGAATGTTGAGCTTTAAGCCAATTTTTTCACTCTCCTCTTTCACTCTCATCAAGAGTAGAGTTAGGTTATTTATTTGACGTTTTTCTTGTTTCTTGAGGTAAGCCTGTATTGCTATGAACCTTCCCCTTAGCACTACTTTACAGTGTCCCACAGGTTTTGGGTTGTGGTGTTTTCATTTTCATTTGTTTCTATGCATATTTTAATTTCTTTTTTGATTTCTTCTGTGATTTGTTGGTTATTCAGCAGCGTGTTGTTCAGCCTCCATATGTTGGAATTTTTAATAGTTTTTCTCTTGTAATTGAGATCTAATCTTACTGCATTGTGGGCAAAAAAGATGCTTGGAATGATTTCAATTTTTTTGAATTTATTAAGGCTAGATTTATGGCCCAGGATGTGATCTATCCTGGAGAAGCTTCCATGTGTGCTTAGAAAAGGTGGAATTCATTGTTTTGGGGTGAAATGTCCTATATATCAATCAGGTCGAATTGGTCTATTGTATTATTTAAAGTTTGTGTTTACCAATTTTCTTTTTAGTTGATCTATCCACAGATGTGAGTGGGGTATTAAAGTCTCCCACTATTATTGTGTTATTGTTAATTTCACCTTTCATACTTGTTAGCATTTGTCTTACATATTGTGGTCCTCCTATGCATTCCTATACACTAACAATAAGAAAATAGAGAGATTAAGGAAACAATCCCATTCACCATTGCAATGAAAATAATAAATACTTAGGAATATATCTATCTAAAGAAACTAAAGACCTATATATAGAAAACTATAAAACACTGGTGAAAGAAAACAAACAGGGCACAAATAGATGGAGACATATACCGTGTTCACAGATTGGAAGAATCAATATAGTGAAAATGAGTAACTACCCAAAGAAATCTACATATTCAATGCAATCCCTATCAAGCTACCAATGGTATTTTTCAGAGAACTAGAACAAATAATTTCACAATTTGTATGGAAATACAAAAAAACCTCGAATAGCCAAAGCAATCTTGAGAAAGAAGAATAGAACTGGAGGAATCAGCCTGCCTGACTTCAGGCTCTACTACAAAGCCACAGTCATCAAGACAGTAATGGTACTGGCACAAAGACAGAAATATAGATCAATGGAACAAAATAGAAAGCCCAGAGATAAATCCACACTCCTATGGAACCTTATCATTGACAAAGGAAGAAAGAATATATAATGGAGAAAAGACAATTTCTTTAACAAATGGTCTGGGAAAACTGATCAACCACTTGTAAAAGAATGAAACTAGAACACTTTCTAACACCATACACAAACATAAACTCAAAATAGATTAAAGATCCAAATGTAAGACCAGAAACTATAAAACTCCTAGAGGAGAACATAGGCAAAACACTCTCCGACATAAATCACTGCAGGATCCTCTATGACCCACCTCCCAGAATATTGGANAAACATAAACTCAAAATGGATTAAAGATCTAAATGTAAGACCAGAAACTATAAAACTCCTAGAGGAGAACATAGGCAAAACACTCTCCGACATAAATCACTGCAGGATCCTCTATGACCCACCTCCCAGAATATTGGAAATTACAGCAAAAATAAACAAATGGGATCTAATTAAAATTAAAAGCTTCTGCACAACAAAGGAAACTATAAGCAAGGTAAAAAGACAGCCATAGGAATGGGAGAAAATAATAGCAAATGAAGCCAAGGACAAAGAACTAATCTCAAAAATATACAAGCAACTCTTTCAGCTCAATTCCAGAAAAGTAAATGACCCAATCAAAAAGTGGGCCAAAGAACTAAACAGACATTTCTCCAAAGAAGACATATAGATGGCTAACAAACATATGAAGAGATGCTTAACATCACTCATTACCAGAGAAATGCAAATCAAAACCACAATGAGGTACCACTTCACGCCAGTCAGAATGGCTGCTATCCAAAAGTCTACAAGCAATAAATGCTGGAGAGGGTGTGGAGAAAAGGGAACCCTCTTACACTGTTGGTGGGAATGCAAACCAGTAAAGCCACTATGGAGAACAGTGTGGAGATTCCTTAAAAAACTACAAATAGAACTGCCATATGACCCAGCAATCCTACTGTTGGGCATACACACTAAGGAAACCAGAACTGAAAGAGACACGTGTACCCCGATGTTCATCGCAGCACTGTTTATAATAGCTAGGACATGGAAGCAACCTAGATGTCCATCAGCAGATGAATGGATAAGAAAGCGGTGGTACATATACACAATGGAGTATTACTCAGCCATTAAAAAGAATACATTTGAATCAGTTCTAATGAGGTAGATGAAACTAGAGCTGATTATACAGAGTGAAGTAAGTCTGAAAGAAAAACACCAATACAGTGTACTAACGCATATATATGGAATTTAGAAAGGTGGTAACAATAACCCTGTATGTGAGACAGCAAAAGAGACACAGATGTATAGAACAGTCTTTTGGACTCTGTGGGAGAGGGAGAGGGCAGGATGATATGAGAGAATGGCATTGAAACATGCAAATTATCGTATGTGTAACAAATCACCAGTCCAGGTTTGATGAATGATACAAGGTGCTTGGGGCTGGTGCACTGGGATGATCCAGAGGGATGGGATGGGAAGAGAGGTGGAAGGAGGGTTCAGGATGAGGAACATATATACACCCATGGAGGATCCATGTCGATGTATGGCAAAACCAATAAAATATTATACAGTAACAAAATAAAATAAATAATTAATTTAAAAAATAAAAACATAAGTTTAGTATTTGAAAGAAAAGAAAATATTTGAGCTCAAATTATCTATTTCTGTTCTTTAGATACTGAAGAAAACTTTCATTCTCAATAAATTTCAGTTTCTGCATTACATAGTCCCTCAATTTTTTTTCTTAATCTAATTCATGAAGCATAGTTCATCATCCTCTTTCATCCCTCTATTCCATCTTCAATTCTCAGCAGGCAGCATGTTTCTCGTAATTCCCTAATTTGATATCTACATATGCAGGCCTTTCAAGTAGGTCTTTTTACTCAGTAAGTTTCATGGGCCACAAGAATAGCAGGCAGATAGTAAGTCAGGAAAGATCAAAAGATACTCCCTTGATGAGAAAAGGAGTACAGTAATAAAATGTGAAGTTCACTATTATGAGGAGTTATACAACTGCCTAAAGGGAACAATCCACATAAAACCACTTTTTCGTATGACTCCTATCACAAGTCTGAGGGTTTCCCAAAATCACCATCAGTTTTAGTTCACTAGAAGGACTCACAGAATTCACTGAAAGCTTTCATACTCACGATTATGGTTTATTGCCATAACAAATGAAACTTTGTCAGAAGACTCACGGAGCAGAATCTTGTCCCGTCTTTCTTTCCCTGTGTAGTCAGGACAGTGTTATTCTACTGACATTGGTATGTGGCTACACATGGAGTATTACTAGACAGAGGTGCTCCCCTGAGCCTTGATCTCTAGAGATTTTATGGAGATTCCACCACATATGCGTGGATGACTGGTGATGTGAGTAAATTTAGTTTCTAGTCACATATGAAGTTTAATTTTTAGAGATTTACTATCCCTTTATCAAATCACTTTGATCAAACACAAAGATAAATAAAGATGTTTAATTAGTCAACTCAAATTTTACTTGGGGAGACAGAAATGCAAACATTTTCAGAGTACAGGGTTAAATGCACAAAGATTCTACAGGAAATCATCTATCATACTTTTCATGTGTGTGAGTCGTTTGGCAAGATTTCCAAAATACTCTGCATGCAGCAGTAGTAGAGAAACACTGTTTGGTGGAGGATGCGATGGAAGACCCAGATGTCTTAGCATCTGGAAAAGAGGCAATAACCCTGGTAATGTGCATATGAATGGATCACTGATAAGAGGGTCATAATTAATGAAGTTATAAGAATATTGAATATTAAGATGTTCTTTTCATGGACATTCAGCTGTCTTGTGAAACTAGCACAGTGCACATAAAAAAGACCACAAGTGATTTAATAATTTCTATTAGGAATTTTCATTAAGTTGTCAGTAGCTATTGTTTGCTAGGTGATTAATGATGGCCATGCAATTAAAAGATGGCTTTCACAAAATATTGTAATTTATCTTTTGGGGAGTGTGTGAGTTCAAAGAATAGACCACTTACAACTGCTTCCATTATGTTACAAAGATATCTTTTAGAGGCAGCCATTTTCAGATTGCTTTAATTACATTTTAGGGCAGTTTTAATTTGATTAAGATTTATGGAATACAACTCACCACCTTTCAAAGAAAATGAGAGACTCAGTAGACTTGCAATTAAATATAACAACAGAGAAAATAGAGAAAGTAATGTGCAAGGCATATTACTAGATGCATATCCATTTTTAAACTTGCAAAAATTTTGTCAGAAGTAGGGAAAAAGACATTTTGCATGACCATTGCTTACAGAATTATTTTATCACAGGAATATTTCCTATCTTTTTAAAAATGAAGATGAGAAATAGAAAAAGTAGCTTATTTTATAGCCAAAGTCAAGTAATATAAGGAGATTTATATGTTAAAATAAGCAAAGATTTATCAGAGTTAAGACAATGGTAAATAGTATGGCAAATTGAGCTCTATCTGCATTTTTTCTTTTCATTTACATTATACATAAAGCAACACTTAGAAAGCAGTTAGTGCTTGGTAACTCTTTAATAATATTTTGGTTAATCTTGGACATTGGTAGTGTAAAGAAAGAAAAAAAAAGGTCTATACATTTAAAAAACTAAAACTTATCATTTTTTATGTCATGGAACCAAGGGGTTATTTTGATACAACTAACTGAGCTGATGAGTTGTTTTGGTATCATTTAGACTGTTTATCTTTTCAAATGCAGGGTCATAATTCAATAGCATGAGGTAAATTAAATTTAGTTGAATAAAATTTAGTGTAATAAAATAAATATAGCATGAAGTAAAGTAAATTTA
>SJYR01002115.1:111533-126993 GCA_006410655.1 Kobus ellipsiprymnus | reverse complement strand
TATATATATATATATATATATATATATATATATATATATATCATGCCTTTGTCCTCAAAGTGCCTATTTGTTGATGTAGCTTTCATGCTGTTTGATCTAGAGTGGACCTTTATTGTATCTAGTTGAAAATCTTTCACTTACAGATGTAAAACCATAATCCACTGTGGTAGGGAATGGTGTGCATGAAATTGGCAGTGGAGGATGATTTGCTATACATTCAGCCTGGCCTACAATTCAGGCCTTCTAATTCTCTTGTCTGTATTCCTCTTCCAATGTCACATTGCCTTTCAAGCCTGAAGTTATAAAAAGACATTTTCCAGGAGGACTTGGAAGCCTCACAAACCCAAGGTAGCTCCATCTGGTATGCATGTAAACACACACATATATACACACCTACACATATACACACCTACACATGCACATACACAGACACTGTTTCTTGGCTCATTAGGCAGAAGTGCCTTAAGATTTGAACATGAAACAGCTCAAGAAGAAAGTGAATGTGAAGTCACTCAGTCGCGTCCAATTCTTTGTGACCCCGTGTAGCCTATCAGGCTCCTCCATCCATGGGATTTTTCCAGGCAAGAATATTGACGTGAGTTTCCATTTCCTTCTCCAGGGGATCTTCCCAACTCAGGGATCGAATCCGGGTCTCCTGCATTGCAGCAGATATTTTACCCTCTGAGCCACCAGGAAAGTCTTGCAGAAGAAGAAATACAAACAAAATATACATTGTAAGATACCAGAGAAGGCCATTTTTCACAGAAGGAAGAGATAAGAATGGCCTAGAGTATTTTTAGTAGCCAGTGCATTTCTTTTCAGAGATAAATTTCAAAATATCATCTGGCTGAGAGATTGATTCTCTTGTGGGAAGTGCTATCCATTTATATGTTATTTAATTTGAATTCAGTAAAAAGGACTCCCTCTGGAGTAATTTTTTTCTGTATATTTATACCTCAGGGAGTGAAAGAGTATGATGTGAACAGGTTCAGTGGCTGACTGTCATGAGGATTTTCATACTAATTTAACTCATTACCATTATCAGCTGCTGTCAAGGGGAATTTTTAACTTAACAATAGGAAACATGCCTCTGGACAGCACATTCTTTGCAGCATTCATAAACATCCTCACAATACTTCTAGAAAGGGAAAATCTAATTTCACTGTAAAATTGCTTCTATTGTGTGTATGTTTATTTCAAGTTGGTCAGGTTTTGCCTCTAAATTTTAATTCCAAGAACTCTTCTAATCCATAGCTTTTATGGGTCAGTTAATCAAAAAGTGGCAATATATTTACAATTAGTGTGTATAAATGACTATCCAATGATATATACCATTTACCAGATGACTATATAAATATATATGCCATTTATTCTTATTATTCTCTTTATAAGAATTCATCCCACTGATATAAAATTGTTTAAAAAATATTAACTATTTTATTAAATTATTTTCAATGGTAAATACATTATGGTAGATTCTTGACATTCTCAGGAAATACATATTAATGTTGCTAATCCTATTACTTGTTTCCTCTCTGATTCACATTCTTAAATAAAACAATTTATATAGCATAATTCACATATATAATATAATTAAAAGAAAAAAACACTCTGGGATATGGATGCTGGCAGTAGCTGGATTCACTCACAAATCCTGACACTTCTTTCACTTACTGGTTTTGCTGTGTGATTACATTTTATGCCTCTGCCAGAGAGCAAGTAATTGCATAATATTGACTCAGGTTCACTCTCAAAAATCAATGATAGAAAAGCTAAAAATCTGAGAATTAGTTTGATTGCTCATAATCACTTTTTAGTGATGCCTTATTTTCAGTCATGATCTAGAGGACTGAGCTTGCCTGAAGACAATCATTAAGTATGTGAACTGCGGCTGCTTCAGAAATTGATTTTACAGAATTTTTAAATAAAAAATTTAAGTATTTGTGTGAGGGAGTTTTAAAGGAGATTTCCCTAAATATTTCACTAAGATGTTCAATAAGCTTGAAATAAAAATCAGTACAAGGTGATAATGACATGCTCACACATTCTTGAACTAAGCAATCTAAAGTAGAGTTTCAAATTTTTATAGGTCAAAATTATTTAGTATTAATTAAAATGTGTATATTAAGCATAATGATTAATAATAGCATAGCATAGCAGTTGATAGCACAAGCTCTGCAATCAAGTAGATAGAGGTTCATTTTCTGACATCAGTACTAACTGACTGTATGACTTAAAATGTATTAATCAATTCCCTTAAGTCCAGTTTCTTCAGGAAATATATGGATATAATAATCATTTTATGATAGAGTTGAGGGAAAAATAAATCTACATATAAACAAATATCTGTAAAATAAGTTATATATGTGTATATATATATATATATAATATATACATAGACATATACACGGCTTCCCTGGTAGCTAAGATGATAAAAAAATCCACCTGCAATGAGGTAGACCTGGCTTCCATTCTTGGGTTGGGAAAATCCCCTGGAGGAGGGCAGGACAACTCTCTCTAGTATTCTTGCTGGGGAATCCCTATGGACAGAGAAGCCTGGCAGGCTACAGTCCATGGGGTCGCAAAGAGTTGGACACAACTGAGCGACTCAGTTCAGCACAGAACATACATATACAAGGGGCTTCCCTGATGGCTCTGCAGTAAAGCATCCACCTATAAGGCAGGAGACTCAGGAGATGCAGGTTTGATTCCTGGGTCGGGAAGATTCCATGGAGGAGGAAATGACACCCCACTCGAGTTTTCTTGCCTGGAAAAATTCCGTGGACAGAGAAGCCTGGCAGGCTAAAGTCCATAGGGTCACAAAAACTTGTACATGACTGAGCTGCTAAGCACACATACATACATATATAAATTCCATTAAAATATATTTCACACATCTATAGTATATATATATATTATTTTTATTTATATTTTTATATATGAAGTTCTTAGAAGTCTGCTTGTCACACATTCAGCACTCAACTTGCTAAAATATATGTTCACACTATATAATTTCACTAAAGTATTAGGGAAAACAGAAAAATATATAGAGAAATGTCTAGTGCCTATTGTAATCTGAATAGGATATAATAATTGCATATATTATTATATATGTGTCAGTTTAGTTCAGTTGCTCAGTCATGTTCGACTCTTTGGGACCCCATGAATCGCAGCATGCCAGGCCTCCCTGTCCATCACCAACTCCTGGAGTTCACTCAGACTCACGTCCATTGAGTCGGGGATGCCATCCAGCCATCTCATCCTCTGTCGTCCCCTTCTCCTCCTGCCCCCAATCTCTCCCAGCATCAGAGTCTTTTCCAATGAGTCAACTCTTCGCATGAGGCGGCCAAAGTACTGGAGTTTTAGCCTTAGCATCATTCCTTCCAAAGAAATCCCAGGGTTATAAATACACATATATGTATATTTTATATAGATTTATACATAAATTACTAAGATTTTTCCTATTGTCTTCTTAAAAAAACTCTACCAACTTTGCCTATTGCCAATTCCATAGTCACTTCTATATTTTCAGATATCTATTACAGCTTTGTCTCACTCTAGGTACCACAATCTATCATTTTCCCATCACTGCTGTAGAAGATTACCAAAGAGTGTTCTAACAATATAAATGTACTATCATTCAGAGCCAGAAATCAGAACTATAAAATGGATTACTTTCTTTCTGGAGACTCTAGAAGAAAATCTATTTCCTTTTTCCAGCGTCTAGCTGCTGCCTTGATTCCTTGACTCATAGTTCTTCATCACTTCTACTTCTATTCCACCATCCCATCTTCTTCTCTGGCTAACTCTTTTGTCTCCTTTTCTTTCCTCCCCTTATAAAGATTTTGTGGCTATATTAAGCAGATCAGCTTTATCCCAGTTAAACCCCCATCTCAAGATCCTTGACTTAGTTGGATAAGCAAAGTCCCTTTTCCCATATAAAGTTGCATAATCACAGATTCTAGGGAATAAGATGTGGGAATCTTTGGGGGCCATTATTCTGCTTACTACAATAATGATGGATATTTAAAGTAAAATTTTTATAGTGGAAATCACAGGAATTCTGAATTTGAGAAAAAAGACATGTTTTTTGTGAAATTCTGAAAATCATTTTAAAATAGTTGTCTAACACAGAAAATAGAGAGAAACTATGAAAGGCTTCAATATAAGGAACAGGATTCCATAGATGTCTGTAGCCCTTTTTTGCCTTAATAGATAATGGTCTAAATCTTTCTCCCAATTTTTTTTTTTTTTAATCATGCTACATGTTTTGTGAATCAAAGCTGCTATGGCCAGTCACTCTTGAACATTCCCTGCTTCCTGAAATCCAGTCCATCAACTCCCTGTTTTTTACTCACCAGCAATTGTACTGCAGTTTTGGCAGGACCAACAAGCAAATATTCAACTGATACTTTGAGTAGAAGACTTCCAGGTCTGCAGAAACCATAACAATTTCCCAAACAATGACTCTAGAAATCACTAGTTTCTATGACCTTTCATCTCATTATCAGAGCAACAGTCTTCACTCCATCCTTGTATGTTAGAAGTCAGAACGTCAGTGATTATAACTGGAAAGAAGAAGTATGCAAGGGCTTGACAGCCTCTTAATTATTATATTTAATAAGGTGCTAATCCTTTTGTAACAATTCAAAAGAAATTAATATTTAATTTGGATACCAGGTTTTTGGTGTTTTTGCTTTTAGGAAACTTATATTGTCAGTGAATGGTAATATAAAAATATGAGACTTTTTTTGTTCATGATCAGTGAGGACCTAAATATATAGACATAAATACTGCAGTTGGTGACTGCAGTCATGAATTTAAAAGATACTTGCTCCTTGGAAGAAAAGCTATGACAAACCTAGAACACATATTAAAAAGCATAGACATAATTGTGCCAACAAATGTCCGTGTCATCAAAGGTATGGTTTTTCCAGTAGTCATGTATGGATGTGAGAGTTGGAACATAAAGAAAGCTGAGCACTGAAGAATTGATGCATTTGAACTATGGTGTTGGTGAAAACTCTTGAGAGTCTCTTGAACTGAAAGAAGATCAAGCCAGTCAATCCTAAAGTAAATACATCCTGAATATTCATTGGAAGGACTGATGCTGAAGCTGAAGCTCCAATACTTTGGTCACCTGATGCAAAGATCTGACTCATTGAGAAAAAGCCCCTGATGCTGGGAAAGATTGAAGGCAGAAGGAGAAGGGGACAACAGAGGATGAGATGGTTGGATGGTATCACTGACTTGATGGACATGAGTTTGAGCAACCCAGGAGTTGGTGATGAACAGGGAAGTCTGCTATGCTGTAGTACATGAGGTCACAAAGAGTCAGACTTGACTGAAGGATTGAACTGAACTGAACTGAACTGAATTATACAGAGGACATTTAAAAAGGGCAATAGGATTTAACCTAAAGCTACAATGTTTGATAGAAATTATGATGTTATAAAAAAAAGATAATGCAAAAGGTAAGAATAAATAAAGATGATGATGATGGTTGTGGTGAAAGTGGTAATTAAATATTTACATGAATGATCTCAACAAATGTGTAAGTGCTATTACATCCTTTGATACACGAGAAAACTGAGATTCAGAGAGTCTGTGTCTTTCTCAAAGTTGTATCACTAGTACATCGCGTTAAAATAAGTACATGATTCTAATTTAAAAGAGCTATTTCTCATTCCTTGAATTTCATAATTAAAAATCATAAAGATTTTTGCTATATATATGATAGAAATAAGGACAGGGAAGTAAGGCAGTGGTTGACCATATTTCTGCACATATCCAACATTTAACCACTTTCATCACAAACAATGACTAACTTGGATTTCATATTTCCTGACTTGCTATTAGAATGTTTACTTATGAGATTCTACAAATCTACTGATTCCTTCACCTTAGGCAAGTTGGTCTCTATAGCTCTTTACTGTTACAATAATAGGTCTGAATTAAAGGTAAGTACTTATTACAGTGTCACTGATATGAACTAAAGGCATTAATTTATCACAATGCCTCATATACACTAAACATTCATTTAAAGATAGTTGCTGTTAATAGTAATATCATCATCAATGTTGTAATTTTAAATTACAAATGGATAGTGTCATTTATCTATACCAAGCTCAGCTTCCAGATACGTATAGCCCTTTGGACTCTGGGACCTGACCGAGATAACTTCTGCTAAACAACCTATGCCCATATTTCAAAATTCTCTTCTGCCGGGAGCCAGTGTGAGGAATCCCGCCTGTGACAAGGTCATGCGGCAGAGCTCTTATGGGCAAGGCGAGTCAGATCTCAGGGTGTCCCCCTGGTATTTCCTGAGCATGTACCCCAAAACCAAAAATCTGCCAACCTTTGTACTCTGCTTTTCCACTCTTCTGACACACTCTGGAAAAAGCCAACTCAGGGCTTTAGTCTTCTGCATTTGAAAGGGATGTTTCAGTTAAACCCCTTCTGATAACTCTCTAGCTTGCCTAACAGGTTCCCCCGGACTTTTTACAGCTTGTGAATTGCTTACAGCCCCCCAACCGCGAGAGGCACTAAGCTTAAAGCATCTTAAAGATACAGAGCCTTTTCTAAAGAGTTAAAAATCATATTGGTGACAGGATTTCACTGTTGACTCAATGATTGCTGCCAGGCCTCCATATTCTTTATCTTTTATGCACCTGGGAGGATGTTAATCAATGTAAATGGGATATGGAAAAAGATATATAATAGTTTTGATGTTAGCAACACTAGACTTTTGAGTTAATTACTTTTCTTTCGTAATAAATCACTGTACTCGTTTTACTTGTTATAAATTGCTGTATCTTTGCTATGTAAGAATGTAATTTTATTTAGTGTTTTCTGAGAGTGGCACCAGACTTTGGGAAGATCAACACAAATAAGTCTTCTAGTTGACAAACCCTTATCAGAAAAAAGGCTGTAAAATGTTAATTGGCCCTTTTGGCCAGAAGATGATGTAAATCACCTAATACTTGTGTATACAACTAGGTATGCAGAGAGAAAAGCCTGGTTTTGATAAGAGTCTGGGCTGCTAATGCTGCATAATTTTGTATTACCCATTGATCTTTATGTACAATCAAAAAGGTATAAAAGGCCTTTCTAGACAATAGAGGCTGGGCCAGTCATTGGAAGGACTGGTTTCCTCCATGTCTCCTCTTTTCTATTTTCTGGCTGAATTCCCATCTGGGGCGTGGAGGCTCGCCATGTCTACTTACTTGCCCTGGCTTCTAAGATCCACTCGAGAGGGAGCCCAAGGTGGGGCACCCCCCACTATTCAAGAGGACACCGGTGGCCTAATGTAGATGGTGCAAGCTCCTTGCCTGGAACTTTATTGGCTTTCCACGTAAACCAAGTTATTCAGCCTCTTTTCTCCACTTAATTTTCCTACTACACTATTTCTTCCTAATCTAATCTTTTATTAATAAACAAATAAGTTTTCCTCGCCTATGCTGTCCACACTTCGAATTACCCTGGATCCACTGGGGCTGGACCCCGGCACTCTTCAGTTTTTATTTCACTCTTATTTCCTTCTGAGGTATGTGTTCAACACAGCATACGCATTCTAGTTAAGCTGGATTTTAACAGTGTGGCTTGCACTTTTGGGCTTCCCTTAGTGTTGATACCTTACAACCAGATATTCTTGTACAGTGAAATTTTGCCCTATACTTGGACAGTCCAGATAATGTCTTCAGTCTTTAGCCTGTATGATTTGCCTTACTTTCACCATTGCTATTCAACCTCCTTTTATATTTCAATTAAATAAAAATTTGGAAATCACTCTCTACTAACATTTTCACTTTCTTGTACATATAAACATCCTAGTCTTCTGAGGTATCTCAAATAGAACCCTGAGAAAGGCTCATCCAGATAATGTTAAAGAAACAGCACTCAACCTTGTATACTTGTCTTTGATTGAGCCTATGATAAATAGAATTGTGGGGTTCTGTTGAAATCTAGTTCTTCAAATGTTCTACCAAAAGGGTGTTCAATATGTAAATGAATTCTATTCTATCTTCTTGTTTTGGATATATATTTTTAATATTTGACTGTCTCATCTTGAGATAAATGTATACTTTTTCCAGTTTTCTCCATGGGTAATGTCTTTAAAAAAAAATAGTATAATTTCGTGACCAGGTTATTGAAATCTATTCAGTCAAGATAAAGACTATTTCCATCATCACAGGAACACAAAAATTTCCCTTTTGTACCCACATCCATTTTTCTCTCAACTTTATCCTTTGTAACTCCTGACAACCACTGATCTGTTTTCCATTTTTATAACTTGTCATTTCAAGAATGTTATATAAATGGAATCATACCATATGAACCTTTTGAGATTGATAGAATAATTTTGTCATTTAATAATTCTCTGGATATTTATTCAAGTTGCTGAGTATAGCAAATGTTCATTTCCTTTATTTTGGGTTCATATTTTGAAAGATGGATGTAACAGTTTGTTTAACCATTTGCCCACTGAGAGATATCTGGGCTGACTGCAATTTTTTGCTATTAAAAATAAACTGCTATACATATTCATATTTTTGTTTCAATGTAAGTAAGTAGTACTTCTCTGAAATAAATACCTAAAAGTGTAGTTGTTGGGTAGTTATATATTTAGCTTTGTAAGAAATTGATGAATATTTTCTAAATTATTGTATCCTTACATGTTCTTACCAGCAATGTATTCCATTTCTCCACATCCTTGAAAGTATTTGCTGTTGTGACTATATTTTATTTTAGATATTCTGATAGGTTTGTAGAGAATTTTCATTGTGGTTTTAACCACAATGCATTTCTCTAAAGGTTAATCCTGAATATTTTTAATTGTGAAAAATTGGTTGCCATCTCTAGATCCACTCTCTAGATCCTCTCAGGCTTCCCTGGTGGCTCAGAGGTTGAAGCATCTGCCTGAAATGTGGGAGACCTGGGTTCAATCCCTGGGTCTGGAAGATCCCCTGGAGAAGGAAGTGGCAACCCACTCCAGTATTCTTGCCTGAAGAATCCCATGGATGGAGGGGCCTGGTAGGCTACAGTCCATGGGGTCGCAAAGAGTCAGATATGACTGAGTGACTTTACTTCACTTCTTCACTTCACTTCTAGATCCTCTCAACTGAAATGTTTCTTCATGTCCCTTCCCATTTTCTAATTGAATTATTTGTTGTATTGCTATGACGTGAGAATTCCTCATATAATTCAGATACTAGTCTTCTATGAGCTATATTATTCACAAAATTTTTTCCTTATGCTATAGCCTATCTTTTAATTTTCTTAACAAGGTCTTATAAAGAGTAAAATTTTAATTTTGATAAAGTGTGATATATCACTTTTACCTTTTATGGATCGTACTTTGGGTTTCAAGTCTAAGAACTTTATGCTAGACCTTAGAAGTCAAAGATTTTCTCTGATGTGTTATTCTAAGATTTGCATATTTTTAGTTTTATCTTTAAGTGTGTCAACCATATTAAGTGATTTTTGATATTGCTTGTGAGAGTAAGGTTTAGAGTCATTCTTTCTGCACAACTTACAGTTATAGTGATGAATACTATATGTGATTATCAGAGGGATAGATCAAAATAATAAATCCTCTGATAATAAACCTATTATCTAACATAGATCAAGGGAACAAGAAAGAAAACCCCAAAATACAATCATACAAATATGCCCAACTGAGTTTTTATAAAGGATCAAGAGTAGTTCAGTGAAGGAAAGGCTTTTCAATAAATGGTACTGTAGCTTTTGCTCATCCCGCTAGGACTGTTACAGAGATTAAACAGGTTATATCATTTTAGGGAGAATTGCCATGTTTTAGTATGCAGACTCTTCCAATCTGTGAACAAGATACATCTCTCCATTTATTTATATCATCTTTGATTATGTTCATTAATATGGTATGGTTTTCAACATGTAAGTTCTGTACAGGCATTTTTATTTTTATTTTTTTACATTTATTCTCGAGTATTCCTTTTTCATCAGGTTTTGATATATATGCCTGCTGTCCTGAATCCTCATCTGACTTTATTATGAGACTTCACTTTGACCTGTTGTTTCCTCTGGATTTCTTGCACCTAAGATTTCTTGATGTGCTCCTTTCATTATTGCCTATGTCCCTCACTCATGATGATATGGGTCAAATATGATACCAGAAGGGCACCCTCATTTATTATAAATAAATACTCTTATTAGTTACCCACTTCAGCTCCTCTTTGACTCCCAACATCCATGCTCTTTCATTTTCATTTTCATTTTCATTTTCATTAGTGCCAAAAGCAGATATCAAGAATGAGTGAAAATTGAGAGACCAACTAGTTTGGCATTTCTGAAACTTTATTTTATTTTTTAGTAAAATACTGCTAGAAAAACTTCAATTCTTTGGTTAAATAATGTGCAGAATGGAAGAAGCAAAAATGCTAAAATATGTTTTGTTTGGTTTGTTTTTGCTTCCTAAATTAAAGTCCTAAAGTATCGATTCACTGAGAAAGAGAGAAATAGATAGTACTAGTTTCACAATTTGTCAGGTTCTGAAAGCAGTAGTAGAAAAGTTGTGTTCATGAATGTCAATAAGATTTTTCTGTCCCATTCCAGAATAGAGTAAATGCTTTCTGTGAAGACTACATTTGAGAAATGAGAGAGATATTTAGTTGAGTGATTTGTGTGTCCAGAACAGGAAGGGATAAGAATAAAATGAAGGCAGACTCCAGAACAGTTTGGGAGAATAAAATGGGGCTGGAGAAAACTGCTTTGTGCTATATGTCAGTACAGTATGTACATAAATGTAAGTTGTTCAGCTTTTATGAGTGCATTTTGTTAACTGACTTTTATCATGAGCCTTCACTATCAACTTATGATATTAGACCCTTCATTGTGGATATATTTTGTAGTTCTTATTCTTTATTTAGGTTTTTGATAAAATTTTGTTGGAAAGTTACTCATCCCAAATTGAGACATCCCCACAAGTGTTTGAAGTAGTGAAAACAGGCCAATTGTCAAGGAAAGAGGCACACAATGAAGGAGAATATATGTGACATACACAGCATATGTGGAAAGTAGAACTCAATAAACTCAGATATCTGAATTTATTTTCATTGAGGGATTGAAGCCTAATGTAAATGACAGAGTCAGATACTCCTAGCTTCTCAGCAAATCCATAATCACAAATGACTGAAGTTGTAGGAAGGATTTGCGAAATATACTGTGACTCTTCTCTATCGAAGAATGATCTTGAAATTCAAAAGGAGAGATACTAATTCCAGAAATGGGCCAAGGTAAGATTCGGAGAGAACAGTGAAAAGCCATGAAGACTTGTCCATAGATACCGGGTTTTGGCACAGATAGTAAGATTTACAGTGAGAGTTTTCAATGACCCACATTTATTTATAAAATTTAGTAATTGAAAATTGTCTCAATGAGACACTGGGAAGAGAAACACATGCAAAAAAACAGATTCAAATCACCAAGGGAGAAAAGGAGGACAAAAACGAAAAACATTACCAGCAGAAGAGTTTGCCATTTCCAAACAATTAGGTTCATTTTCGAGGAGCTTGGAACTGGGATTAAGTGGTCTCAGTCCCAATCTTCTGGTTCCAGGCACAGAGAAAATATAAACCTTGAAACTGTGGGCAAACATTTATGCTGTCCGGCAGGTCTTTTAAAATATTGGGTTGGCAAGCACAGAAATTGAGCATATGGCTTAGCACCACTGTACACAAGAAATAATATATAGCTACAAAGAATATAAATTTAGAATTTAAAAAGAGCTCGGTTCAAATGTCAGGCAAACGTCACTAGCTTATCTTGAAATCTTGAACAAATTGTGCTGCGTTCTCAGATGCTCAGACATGTCCAGTTCTTTGCACCATGTGGACTGTTGTCTGATAGGTTCCTGTGTGCATGGGATTCTCCCTGCAAGAATACTGGAGTAGGGTACCATCTCCTCCCTCCTCCAGGGGATCTTCCTGATCCAGGGAGCAAATTCATGTCTCTTAAGCCGGCAGGTGAATTCTTTACCACTAGCACCAACTAATGTTAAATAATACCATTCATATTTCCCTAGCATTCAGAACAATAGATCTACTACAAAGTAGCATCATATGTCATGTGCAAGTTTTATTATATATCTGACACACCGTAAGTGCTAAATGAATTTTAACAAAAATAAGACAAAACAAAAATGAAAGACCAGAACTGTCAGGACTTGGGCCTTCTTAAGGATATAGAGGTGCATGAGGGGTGCAGGAAGATAGTCAACAGCAGTGAATATGATGAGAGGAAGACTTGAAAAAGATAGAAGGGGATAGAAAAGAGTAGAATATTAGTTTTTCAGGGTTTTTCTAAGAATAATTTTTTATGCTATTTCCCTAAAATGTTGCCTACTAATAAACTATTTTCTAGTTTTCTGAAAATATGACTGTCCTCTTAAAATGGCTTAGTCTGACAGTCAGTATAATTATTCCACTACAGTTTTACTGCTTTCTGTTCAGTTTTTCTAATACTTTGTCCATATTATAATATTTAGTGTGTTGGTCATTTTCTTCCCTAGTGTTCAGCTGAATGATAGAAAGCCTCAACTCAAATTTCATTGCCTACCTCACTGCTGAGTAAAATAGTAAAAAAAAAAAAAAAAAAAAAAAAAAAAGGTAGTTTAGCACCACTATCCAAAAGAGCAGTTGTGATCAAATTAGACTTAATTGTCTCACGTATTCATACTTCTCCATCTTTCACTGCCAGCAATCATTGAAGATTAAAGTAGCGGAAACTGAGGCAACAAAAATACACCTGACATGGATGATAATAACTGAATTTGGATTATAGAAATTGCAGAGTCAACTTTGGTTGGGCAAAGGGGTGTGTGTGTGTGTGTGTGTGTGTGTGTGTGTGTGTGTGTGTTTGTGCCCACGGTTATAATTTTTCTAAGAGAAGTGGCTTGGTTGTGAAAGATATGCTGCAGCAGAAACTGCTGATTAAGCTATAAGAAAATAGTTTTAGATCACAACATATAACTAACATGGAAAGGTGACTCTTTCAGAATCAGGAACTTACTGACAATTACTAAGTATAAGGAACAACTACACTTCTATGTGACTCTCCCCAGACTTTGAGCTACATAGATTTTTGTTTTGGAAAAAAATATTCAAAGAGGTTCCTTCTGTGCACATAATTGACTTGGATTTCTCTTTCAGGTATTCTGAGAGAATCAGTAGCAATATCCTAACTCATCATGTATCCTGAAAACATATAACTTTAAGCCATAAAACCATTTTGTTAAATGTAAGTCTTGTCCACTGGCATGTGACATCTAGAAGGTAACATGAAGGCCATACTGGATCACTATGATTGAAGGAGTGAAAGAGTGTCTTGGATCTGTTTACCCCTATATAGCAGAGCAACATAGTCCGCATATCATTTTTTTCATCAGTCATGTTGTGAGAATTTACCTTCTTTATTTAACCTCATACAAATGTAGGTTTTGTTTATTACTATGATTCTGAAGATAATTACTAAATCATTTTATCTTGATATATAAAGTTTCTTACAGAATATTTGGGCTCCAAACCACTGCAGATGGTGATTGCAGCCATGAAATTAAGACGCTTACTCCTTGGAAGGAAAGTTATGACCAATCTAGACAGCATATTGAAAAGCAGAGACATTACTTTGCCAACAAAGGTCCGTCTAGTCAAGGCTATGGTTTTGCCAGTAGTCATGTATGGATGTGACAGTTGGACCGTGAAGAAAGCTGAGCACCGAAGAACTGATGCTTTTAAACTGTGGTGTTGGAGAAGACTCGAGAGTCCCTTGGACTGCAAGGAGATTCAACCAGTCTATCCTAAAGGAGACCAGCCCTGGGTGTTCATTGGAAGGACTGATGCTGAGGCTGAAACTCCAATACTTTGGCCACCTCATGTGAAGAGTTGACTCATTGGAAAAGACCCTGATGCTGGGAGGGATTGGGGGCAGGAGGAGAAGGGGACAACAGAGGATGAAGTGGCTGGATGGCATCACAGACTCGATGGATGTGAGTCTGGGTGAACTCTGAGAGTTGATGATGGACAGGGAGGCCTGGCGCGCTGCAATTCATGAGGTCGCAAAGAGTCAGAGACAACTGAACGACTGAACTGAACTGAATGATAAGAACTTATTAGAAAGTTTTGTAAACAAACAAAAAAACAACTCACGCTTGACTTTCAAGATTTATTGTTATGGTTTCTCACATTTGCAGTGTTGTGTATTTTCTTATTTCCTGACATTTACTTCTGCATGAATTCTGATGCCGTTGCATCATCTAATCCCTGAGAATTTGCCCTCTTATTGACCTATGGCATGCCAAGAATTCCAGTTTTTATGTATGTATCATTTCATTCAGGACTGGTTTATATAACAGAATGCCTCCATTTGTTAATTGCACCACAATATGAAAGGTAACAATAATTATACTTCATTATATAAGAGTGTCTAATAAGATGGCTTGCAAAATCCTCTTAATTTAATTTCTAACACTTTATTTCAAAACAAGAAAATACATTTATCAGACAAACCAAGGTACCATATAATATTATTTCAAGTACTCTTTCTCCATAGGAGCTGAATTCAAAACCTAATTCTCCCATCCTTTAATCTGTGATCTTGAAGGAATTCTTTATATTTCTCATGAGTGTTAGATGGCACTGATTTTTAAGTTGTGGCATAAATAGATTTCTCTATAAGATACAAGTTTATCAAGGGGGATGTGAGGAATTTTTATGTATCATATGAAATATTTTATTACTTATGTTTCTATCCTGGGCTTCCCCAGGGGCTTAGCAGTAAATAATCCACCTGCAGTGCAGGAGATGAGACATAGGAGATACTGATTCAATCCCTGGGTTGGGAAAATCTCCTGGAGGAAGGCATGGCAACCCACTCCAGTATTCTTGCCTGGAAGAATCCCATGGACAGAGGAGACTAGCAGGTTATATTCCGTAAGGTCGCAAAGAGTTGGACAAGACTGAAGTGACTCAGCACACATGCAAGTGTTTGCATTCTCAATTTATTTAAAGAGGTGTTTTAGTCTTATTTAGATTTATATACATACCATTCTGATACAGACATGAAATAAGAATAAATTTGTGATATATTTGTAATTACCTTTTATTCAGAAACTGAATTTGAGGACTTGCTTTTAGATTTAGAGAAGATGTATAAATATATCAGTTCAGTTCAGTCATGTCCGACTCTTTGCGACTCCATGAATCACAGCATGCCAGGCCTCCCCGTCCATCATCAACTTCCGGAGTTCACTCAGATTCACGTCCATCGAGTCCGTGATGCCATCCAGCCATCTCATCCTCTGTTGTCCCCTTCTCCTCTTGCCCCCAATCCCTCCCAGCATCAGAGTCTTTTCCAATGAGTCAGCTCTTCTCATGAGGTGGCCAAAGTACTGGAGTTTCAGCTTCAGCATCATTCCTTCCAAAGA
>SJYR01002115.1:72378-100848 GCA_006410655.1 Kobus ellipsiprymnus | reverse complement strand
TTCAGCAAACTAGGATCCAGCATGTTGTGCAGCATGGACCAAAAAAAAAAAAAAAAAAGTTTTAAGTACAGATATCCATGTTAAAAGCTTAATATTTGGCTTGGCTTGTGACATCTGTTATTGCTCTACTAGGAATTTTGATTCTAAATCAGAACTTTTGTTTAATGTTAGCTACTACTCTCCTTCTCTGAAACTTTCAGATAATAATATCTCATATTTTTATGACATTTGATCATGCTTAATATCTAATGTAGATCACAGAATAATGCTTTCCATGGCTTCCTAGATCCACACAGATAGATTCTAACTTATGCAATGCCATTTTCCTCCAATATCAAGGCAATTTGGATGTGGAGCATCTGATTTAGACATCAGGATTAACATGAGAAACAATATCTCCTGATAAATGCCCTGAAGTTGTGTGACTCTTTTCTAATTTTGATCTAACTCTCTAAGTTCTTTTTCCTTTATTTATATATAATTGACATATAAGTATAAGTTTATGATGTACATGTTGATTTAATACATTCATACATTGCAATATATTATCACCAAAGTTTTAGCTAACACCTTTAGCACATCACCTACTAAATAATGTGCTTGAATTCTCTAAGTGTTGGATGGGGCATATTAGCTGCTAGACACCATCAGAAGGTTTTAGATAGGGAGTTGGACATTTCGTTGGTAATCTTTAATTAATCTCTAATTTTCACTTCTCTTAACAATCTCCCCATAAAGAAATCTACTAGTCTCCTATGCTGGTGGGAGGAAAAAGAGCCTAAATCTGGCAGCCAGAACTGGAGAACCTGAGCAAGGAAGAGCTTTGGGTATCTCATTCTTATTGCCTTTCAATAAATTTTTTCCTGTTCCCAATATGGTTCTCTCACCTCAGTGTCCCTGAGCCCAGATTTTATCCTGAAAGTAAACTTCTGCTTGTATGGGAGAAGATGGTTATTGACAGACTTGGTTTCTGGGAGGATGTCTAAGAATCAAACTAATTATCTTGATGAGCCAGGTATGCCTCCTGCATAGCCCAAATCCAAAGGCTTAGGTTTCAGTTTCTCTTGCTTACTAAATCAATTAGCATAGGTCTGCCTGCTTTCTTATAAAATTTTGTGATCTCTCTTGTTATTCACTGCTTCTGGCCTTCTCTGTCACTCCTTAGTTATACAAAATCCCCCAGATACCTCGTCCTGAGACTCTGTTTAATTTGGAGAACTGAAAATTTTCTTTCAACCAAGAGTAGCTGTTTGCTGGAATGAAGAACACTCCATATAGTTCTCTCATATTAACCATCTTATTTTTGTGTGTGTGTTAGATGGTTTAATTCAAGCTAGTTTACTAAATAAATAATTTAAATCTGCTTTCCTTTTGAAATGTGTATTTCTTTGGAAATAAATCTGTGTACATATTACGTACTCCAGATTTTTCTTTCCTTTTCTTAACTGAGTATATTATTAAAAAGAAAAGATTACATTTTGACTTTTTAAATATTCACAAGTACTTGGACAAGCAACTCAATCATGTTCATTCCATATGTTAAACTGAATGATTAATAGTGGAAATTCTGGAACCATACTGATCAGTGTTCAAGTCTGAGTACCAGAGCCCTTGCTGGCACAGTTAGTTTTGTCTTTGTACAAGTTAGGCAAAGGTTTCCCAGGTGGCACAGTGGTTAAGTTTGCACCTGCAGTGCAGGAGATGCAGGTTTGATCCCTGGGTTGGGAAGATCCCCTGAAGTAGGAAATGGCAACACACTCCAGTATTCCCGCCTGCAGAACTCCATGGGCAGAGGAGGAGGTCTACAGAGCTGGACGCAACTGTGCATGCATACAACTTACAGCAACAAATTAAGCAAAGTTATTCCCTCTGAGTGGAGGCATCCCCAAGAGAGAAGGGGTCAGGAGAGGAATGGGGTTGGATTTATTTCCCGTCAAGACACATTTAAAAGATAAGAATACCAAGAAAAGCATTGGATAGCTGAAAGATAGCCCACCCACAATGCATATTAATATATAGCATAACTAACTATGACATATTAGATATTAAATGGAATATAATTCACTTCTGCCATTGTCAACCTAGATCACTATTTGATATGCAATTTACATTGAAATGATGCAGAATGAAATTTCTGCTTCAATTTTCTTGGCTTTTAACACAATGCACAATGTTTTACAGATGTCTGACTTTTGAATTTTAATTTGTATGCTGTTTTCTCTGAACAAAGACTGATGTAAAAAAGTTTCTCTTTCATACAAGAATAATTCCATAATGAGCACATAAAAGATTCTATGCAATGCAATTTTTTTCTTAAAAAAACATGTCTAATATAGTTGTTCCAATAAGTGTTTCAGAATTTGCAGATAAATATATAAATGGAAGGATTTGCTAGCAAAGATCCAGATTTTTCTTTTTAAGTTTAGCTGATTGGGAAGAAATGTTTAATGATCCTGATCTTGATTCTAGTTCTTCAGAAAACCTGCCAGCTTTTCTTATGCTTTACTTTTCTCATTGTCTATTTGTCATTTAGGCCCAGTGACTTTTATTGTTTTGTTTTTCTTTTTCCTTCTGCCTTGTTATTCTTATTTCACCTTCAGTTCAGTTCAGTCGCTCAGTCGTGACCGACTCTTTGTGACCCCATGAATTGCAGCACGCCAGGCCTCCCTGTCCGTCACCAACTCCCAGAGTTTACTCAGATTCATGTCCATCGAGTCAGTGATGCCATCCAGCCATCTCATCCTCTGTCGTCACCTTCTCTTCCTGCCCCCAATCCCTCCCAGCATCAAAGTCTTTTCCAATGAGCCCTATTTAAGATGTTACTATCATTCTTAGACTCTTTTCCACATCCTTTGAAATTCCACTATGTGTTGTTCATCTTTGCTGCTTTCTTTCATTGCCTCTTTCTCATATATTTCCAAATTAATGCCAATAACATTGAAGAGAAAAGCCATGTTCTTTCATATTATTGCATGAATTGTAAGAGATGCTTTTATATGGTTGACTAGACTACATATTAATACCTTAAAGAATTTTTTATTGTGGATGATGACATGAATGGAATAATTCTGGGATTTCTCTATATTTAAATAATAGCTTTATTAAGAAAAAATTCACATATCTTAAAATTGACTCCCTTAACTTATTCAACTCAGTGTTTTTTGGTATATTCACAGAGTTGTGCAACAACTACCACTGTCTAATAACAGAGAATTTTTATTACCCTGCTTACATAGCCATATACCCACTAGCAGTAACTTCCCATCTCCCCTTCCCACTCCTAGGAACCATGAATCTATGTTCTGACTGTATGGATTTGCCTGCTCTGGACAATTCATATCAATGAAACCATACAACATTTGACCTTTTTTGTTTGAAAGTGATTTGTTATATATTTTTCTCATATAATCACTTTTTAAAGTTTCACTGACTGACACTAGTCAGTGAAATTATTTTTTTTTTAAAAAAAACAGTTTTTATTGAAAAAAGCTGCTCTCACTTTCTACCCTCATGTAAACACCATAATTTTAATATCTATTTCTGCTATAACAAATTTGTGCTTATTTGGGAGGCAGTTTCCACTATTTCTGTTGATGGTTTCTCTTTTGATCCATTTCTTATTTGTTCAGATGTATTTTGCCTTAGACTTGGACACTTTCTCACCCACAGAGGGCTCCCCTCATATCTCAGTTGGTAAAGAATCTGCCTGCGATGCAGGGGACCCCAGTTCCATTCCTGGTCAGGAAGATCCACTGGAGAAGAGATAAGCTTACCCACTCCAGTATTCTTGGGCTTCCCAGGTGGTTCAACTGCTAAAAAATCTGCCTGCAATGCGAAGACTTGGGTTAAATCCCTGGGTTGGGAAGATTCCCTGGAGAAGAGAAAGGCTATCCACTCAAGTATTCTGTCTGGACAATTCCATGGACTGTATAGTTCACGGGGTTGCAAACAGTGGGGCACCACTGAGCGGCTTTCACTTCACTTCAATTCACCCATAGAAGCCACTTCCTTTAATTTTTATATTCAAAGCCATCCGTTGAAAAGTTCACTTTGATGTTATCCTCATAGAAGCTCAGAACTGACTTCTCTTGGAAGCCAGTTTCTGCCTTAGTGAGTCTGTTGCATCATCACCCTTTGTTTCTGAGCAGACTGCCTGGTGCATCTGTTCTTCTGGCTTCTTAACTTCAGTTAGCTCCCAGGCCTTTCCTCCCACTTGCCACCTTATTGTGGCACTTTCCTGCTCCTGTGCTACCTAGGTAACTTTGCTCCACAAGATATTCTGACACATCTGCTTGCATAATATCCAGCACTAGGTTACTGCTCACTTATCCATTGCTCTGCATCAGCCTGTCAATAGCTGTCTATTCCTTTGGACTTAGAATTGCCACTACTAACATTGCATCTTAATCACAGTTTCACAGTCTGGTTTTGTCCAGAATTAAAATATTTAGGTAAATTTTTTCTTGTGTTTAAATACCACTTTTTGTGTATATTCCTCGCCAAAATTAACCTTAAAATTTTTTTCTTAGGATATATTGTTCCAAATTTCTACCCTAATTATTGCAGTTTCCCCTGTTCTGGCCAGTGTTATAATACTATTTCCCATCAGCATGTATTGTCCAGTTAATTTTCACCTCAGTGTATAAGCTATTTCACTTAATACTTAGACTCTGGGTGTAGTTTATATTCTGGTTATTTCAGTTCCAGGTTCCATAATGTTTTCTATGTTGCACATTCAACTTGTTCTATTTATAATCTTACTTCAATGGTTCATTTAATAAAAATATCATTTTTTTCTATCATTTCTCAAACTTTTATTCTTCTTTAATTTTTTCTTAATTGTTATTTCAGTTCAATCTTAAAATTTAATATTTTAGCATAAACATTTTTGATAGTATTATTTGTCATTGTCTATCTTTTAAAAAAATCAGTTCAATTCAGTTCAGTTGCTCAGTCGTGTCTGAATCTGCAACCCATGGACTGCAGCATGCCAGGCTTCCCAGTACACTGCCATCTCCCAGAGCTTGCTCAAATTCATGTCCATCAGGCTGGTTATTCCATCCAACGATCTCGTGCTCTGTTGTCCCCTTCTCCTCCTACCTTTGATCTTTCCCAGCATCAGGGTCTTTTCCAATGAGTCAGCTCTTCACATCAGATGGCCAAAGTATTGGAGTTTCAGCTTCAACATCAGGCCTTCCAATGAATATTCAGGACTGATTCCCTTTAGGATTGAATGGTTCAATCTCCTTGCAATCCAAGGACTCTCAAAAGTCTTCTCCAGCACCACAGTTCAAAAGTATCATTTCTTTGGCACTCAGCTTTCTTAATAGTCCAACTCTCACATCCATAAATGACTACCAGAAAAACCATAGCTTTGGTTAGATGGACTTTCATTGGCAAACTAATATCTCTGCTTTTTTAATATGTTGTCTAGGTTGGCGATAGCTTTTCTTCCAAGGAGCAAGTGTCTTTTAATTTCATGGTTGTGGTTACCAGTTGCAGTGATTTTGTAGCCCAAGAAAATAAAGTCTCTCACTGTTTCCACTGTTTCCCCACCTATTTGCCCTGAAGTGATGGGACCAGAAGCCATGATCTTTGTTCTTTGAATGTTGAATTTTAAGCCAGCTTTTTCACTCTCCTCTCACTTTCATCAAGAGGCTCTTTTAGTTCTTCTTCACTTTTAAAATACACACACTTTTAAATTTATCACAGTTTTAATGCATACCTGCCATAGCCTAGGGAATTTCCTAGAAGCTAGAGATACAGAGACAAGTTGAAAACACTTCACTTTCATATAAACAAGAGTATTCAAGTACACTCATGACTTCACTATTAACATAAGCTATTCCTTTTGACTAAATTATATGTAAATGTACATATGTAAGAAAAAAGAGAAATCATTATCTCAGTTCAGGCATACTTTGATGAGATCAATGTGTATTTTTAAATAAGTTCTCCTTTATCTTTCTTTCAAAGAAGCTGATATAAAGATCCCTACATTAATAATTATGAGGGAAAACAATAGTAATTCTTAAGATTTGTTCATGAAAGGAAAGTGACAGATTGTTAGACATTTACAAAAATAACCCTTTTTATCCTACAAAATAATCTAAATCTCCATTTAGAGATCTCCTGTAATAAGTGTGTGCCCAGGATATTAGATTTCTATTCTCAGTGTGCTTTCATCAAGTGAAACCCAACAAACTTTTTCTGCTAGAAAACACATCTGCTTTCTAATCAGAAAAAGAATGAGTGAAAGAACAGAAATGAAAATGTGGCCTAGTGCCACCTCTGAATGTCTCTAATGATATGATATGCCTTCCTGGAAGGGAAAAAAAAAAGATAATGAGAAGAAAATTTGCTGAGATATACGTAGGTTTAGATGTGAGATGCTACTCAAATTATTCTTGATATTATTATAAACAACAGAACAACAGAATAAATATACAAAAAGAAGACAATTTATTAATATTTGGTATAGAGTAATCGCATATCCTGGCTTTCTGTAAATAATCCTGGTTTAGAAAGTTTGTCTAGCATCTTCAATGTACGTAGGTTTAGATGTGAGATGCTACTCAAATTATTCTTGATATTATTATAAACAACAGAACAACAGAATAAATATACAAAAAGAAGACAATTTATTAATATTTGGTATAGAGTAATCGCATATCCTGGCTTTCTGTAAATAATCCTGGTTTAGAAAGTTTGTCTAGCATCTTCAATGTATATGCTTTTCCTCATGCTCTTTCAAAATTGTCCCAAACTGGGTAATAAATTGTACACTAATTATACAAAATGGCACTTAGAATGATACAATTACTTTTAAGCCAATTGTTTTGATCATTACTAATTTTTTCTTTGCTCTCAAATTTGTGAAGTTTGAGTAGAAATAAATTATTTTTAAAAAGAATTTTTCTCAGTGTTCCCACATTTTCTGGGATGGTCTTAGCTTTGGGTACTTCCAAAGAAAGGAGCTTGAAATGTTTTCATCCTATTCTGATACAAGTTATAAACATCTATTTTTATTGTACTGTCCATTAAATTTTTTCTTTGGCTGTTTTCTAGATATGATTAGAAATGAATCTCATTTCAGTAATGTTCTCCCTCTCTCTGTCTAACAGAATGGATTAGACATAAACAAAACAACTGGTTAATGTGATTTATTACAGTTTGCAATAAATAATTTACAAGAAAAGGACTAGAGATGGTGAATTCTAATCGAAAATAAATTGTTGATGTGGTATTGATAATATATTCAAATCTTGGATCTACTAATATTAGCTCTGTAGTGAAGTGAAGTCTCTCAGTCATGTCTGACTCTTTGTGACCCCGTGGACTGTAGTCCGCCAGGATCCTCTGTCCATGGGATTCTCCAGGCAAGAATACTGGAGTGGGTTGCCATTTCCTTCTCCAGGAGATTTTCCCAACCCAGGGATCAAACCCAGGTCTACTGCATTGCAGGCAGACGCTTTATCCTCTGAGCCACCAGGGAAGCCCCAATATTAGCTCTATAATTCTGTGCAAATTATTTAACATTTAAGATCCTTATTTTCCTTATAGTCTTAAAAAAAGCTATACCTCCCTTAAAGAACTGATATGAGAGATAGAAATGACTATAGATTTCTTAGTATGGAGGAACTCATTAAATTTCTGATCTTTAGAGATAAATGTCAGTCTATTTTTTTGTGTTAGAGTCCTGTTCTATATCTAACTCAATTGCAAATTCAATGCACTCTTCCATAATATGACACTGAACCCAGGGTTGGAGGAGATGTGGACATCTGAAATTAAAGAAGAATTCTCCCTTATTCTTTCTGCCCTTCAGAAACGGGCACTCAGTTTCTTATCTCCTCAGTGTCCAAGTGCCCTCAAGTCAGGTGGTAACAGCTGGAATGGGAGCAAACTTATGGATGTTCCCCATCCTAGAGCTGAGGAAGGACATTCTTCACTTACTCCTGAACATTAACATGATTGAAATGATTGTTCATAGACCCACTTCATCCTTGTGTAACAGGCGAAAGGAGTCTCTCCCATAGTATGATAATTTGGGACCTCTACCCAGACTCTCTCCTACCTCTTCCAGGAAAACTGCAGTGGAACTCCATGTGGAGTTAAGCTACTCAGAGGTGATGCAGCAAAAGGACCCCTCAATTAGAAGTCCAAAAATTATTTTGGTTTTATCACAGATTTCCACTGTTTTTTCTACCTTGAGCAATCTTTCTCAAGAGTGGGTTGTAAATTATTATTTTTGTTTTTTCCCCCCACATGGTTAAGATCCACTTAAGCATTGTAAAATAGGAGCTACTTTTATCCTTTTTTTCCCATGAAGATATCAGGAGTTTAAATCCTGAGCTTCTGATTTTGGTTACTGAAGAGGCTGTGATGCTACCAACTAAGATTAAAGTGAAAGTTGCTCAGTCGTGTCTTGCTCTTTGTGACGCTATGGACTGTAGTCCATGGAATTGTTCAGGCCAGAATACTGGAATGGGTAGCCTTTCCTTTTTCCAGGAGATCTTCCTGACCCAGGGATTGAACCCAGGTCTCCCGCATTGCGATCAGATTCTTTACCAGCTGAGCCACGGACGAAGCCCAAGAATACTGAAGTGGGGAGCCTATCCCTTCTCCAGCAGGTCTTCCTGACCAAGGAATCCAATCAGGATCTCCTTCCTGCACTGCAGGCAGATTCTTTACCAACTGAACTATCAGGGAATCCCAACTAAGGTTAGGGGGAGAAAATAATAACTATTTTTACAGAGGATAATTTTGAAGTTCATGTGAATTTATGAATTTAAAATTTTCTATAGCATCCTGGCTGGAGATACATATATATTTTGTAAAGTTTCAGTTTTATAAGGCTTTTATCATCTAGGATAGTTCCACCTATGTAATTACTGCTTTAGACTATTACAACATAGACGTAAGTTAAAAATAAGTTCTTACATAAGTTAGTCAAACCATTGTCTGGCTCTTATAATTGCTAGGCTTTAGCTGAGCTTATCAATTTTATTTAAACTAGCTATCTTTCCAGAAATCAATATACGTGGCCTTGTCTCATGCAGCACAATCAGTGCTGAAGTCCTATACTCAGTAAATGGTGAAGAAATATTTAAATATTGACAAGAATTTGAATTTGATACCTCTACAAAGAAATTAACAAAGTCAAAAACATATTTCACCAAGATAAATCTCTTCAGGCAATAGTAATTATTATGGTGTACATCTGAATTTTGATATGTATTTTGTTTCTACTAATAATTGTCATACTATTTTTTTAAATCTGTGATAAGTAAGGTTTCACTCTGAACCTTGAGTCATAAAATACAATATTTTAGAGATTAAAAAATATATAAAAACTTAAATTATGTCACAAATCCAGTGACATAAACTGACAGCTCTTGAACTTAAGAAAATTGTGACAGATTAAAAGGTCACTCATGAGTTATTATTAAAGAAATGGGTAAGATCTGAATAGCCAAACCAAAGTTCTCATTCTATGTAAATGAATGATCTTTTCAGCCTAGGAATTACTTCAACCAAAGTCAACAGGTAGTATGCCATACATATTAGAAGGATAACAGCAGAGGCGCTAAAAAATCAATTGTTAAAATTTTTGAGGAGAAAATAATCTCCCCCATGTCCCCGAAAACCCATCACCATAAAACCCGAGATGGCGAGCCACTCAGCAGAGTAATTCTCCTGGGTTCCCTTACCCTGCTGCTCTCCACCCGGCTGCCCTTTCCCAGTAAAATCTCTTGCTTTGTCAGCATGTGTGTCTCCTCAGACAATTCATTTCCGAGTGTTAGACAAAACCCCAGTTTTGGGCCCTGGAAGGGGTCCCTCTTCCTGTAACAAATGGTGACTCTGGCAGGGACTCTTCTTCGCTGAGACTGACATCCTGACCACTCGGGGTACCCAGGGGGCAGCTTGCCTGCCAATGGACCAGACCCAGTGGCCGCAACTGGGACCCTTTTGTCCCTGGTCTCCTCCTGACGTGGACAACTGGTCAGAGTGCCCCGAACGGTAAGGAACAAGAGACTTTATTGACCTCTCACCCCTTCCCTCTCTCTTTCCTCTCCTTAACCCTTCCTATTCCCCATTTTTCTAGTCCCCTGGTCCTGGATGCAGGAATCTGGTCGAAGGGCCCTCAGCCTGAGCTGAGGATTGGAGACTGATCACCTCCTCTCGGCAGAGAACTCGAATTCTGGTTCTGGTCTGGTCTGATTTCTGGTAGGGCCGAGTTCCAGTCCTCCCTTCTCTGGAGGCACAGGGTAAAGTCCCATAACGCTTGGGTATCTGCAGGTGGCAGGAAACATCTGTCAGGCAACCCCTTTTGCCCCCCTCTCCCGCCTGCTCCCCCTTCTTCTTTCAACCTGGCTTCCTTTCCTCCCTTTGAAATCTGATGTTAGTACTTGGATCTGAAGTTCTGTGTCTCTGTAGGAGGTTTGCTGAGAGACTGTATTCTTGTATTTAAGGGAGTGTCTGATTAAACCTACCAGGTTTATATGTGTGTGTTTTAACTCTGTGTTCTGTGTTGTAATTTTTGATGGCCATTTTGCTTTGTCTGGCCACCATTTGGTTTAGACCTGTGGCCATTTTGTTAGAACTTGATTTTCTTTCTCTGTGCCTTGAGACCAGGGCTCTCAGGAACAGTTATCTAGACCATCTCTAACTCCTGAGACTGAGGGAAAAGGGGAAAAAGACTTTAAAAATTATATTTATTTCAATTATTTTTTATAAACTAGTAAATTTTATTTTGTAATATCTAATTCATGACTAAACTTAGAAAACCAAGCTAGATCTTGCANCTAAGTGTGCTAAGTGTAGGAAGTCTATTGAATAGTTAGGTCATTTCCAAATAAAATAAAATAAAATAAGATTTTTGAAACATTTACTACTAAACACCAATTTCCTTTTACAGAGAAACTAAAGAGATTTGGGTCTATAAATGAATAATGTTTGGTGCCATCTTAAAATGTTCTAAGAAATCAAGAGTTTTAGAAATTATCACTGGTATTTATGCTCGCCAATCTATAAAATGCTAATATAAAAGTTAGTTCTTGGTTGCTAAAGGAAAGTAGGAAGTGTGTAAGCTGCAGTCCATGGGGTCTTGGACACGACTGAGTGACTTCCCTTTCCCTTTCTGTCCCCAAGCATGTGGGTGATCACCCTGCTTTCCTTGGTTTGGCATCTTAGTTTTCTAATGCTGGAGAAGGCAATGGCACCCCACTCCAGTGCTCTTGCCTGGAAAATCCCATGGACAGAGGAGCCTGGTGGGCTGCAGTCCATGGGGTCACTAAGAGTCGGACACGAATGACCGACTTCACTTTCACTTTTCACTTTCATGCATTGGAGAAGGAAATGGCAACCCACTCCAGTGTTCTTGCCTGGAGAGTCTCGGGGATGGCAGAGCCTAGTGGGCTGCCGTCTTTAGGGTCGCACAGTGTCGGACATAACTGAAGTGACTTAGCAGCAGCAGCAGCAGAGTAAAAAGAGAGTACTGGCAGAGTGGCATTCTGGAGGAGAGAATACGTTTCTAGCCTTCTCCAGCTTCTAGAGTCTGCATACCCTCCTGGCTCATGGCTGCATCACTCATTTCTACTTCTACTGTCATATCTCCTTCTGTTATTCTGAATTTTTTGTCTCCTTCTTTAGAAGGACATTTGTGATTACATTGAGTCCAGCTGAAAAGTCCCCACATTAGAAGGTCCTTAAACATAATCACATCTGTTGAGTCCCTTCTGCCAGGTAAGGTAGTCACATGTCTGCATACCCTCCTGGCTCATGGCTGCATCACTCATTTCTACTTCTACTGTCATATCTCCTTCTGTTATTCTGAATTTTTTGTCTCCTTCTTTAGAAGGACATTTGTGATTACATTGAGTCCAGCTGAAAAGTCCCCACATTAGAAGGTCCTTAAACATAATCACATCTGTTGAGTCCCTTCTGCCAGATAAGGTAGTCACAAGTTCCAGAGGTTGGGGTGAATATTTCAAGGAAGGAAAATTACGTATCATAAGGGTACAGAAGTTTTTCAAACAAAGTGGAAATTCATTATACTGTTAGAACCTAACTGCATTGTCAGTGTCCTCTATTTTACATTTTCCCTATTTAGGATTAGCAATCCTATTTGATTCTTTCCTAGAAAAATGCCTTTTTCCTTGCAAGCTCACATCTGCAGTCCAGCACCACTTCTAGTCCTTGGCAGAAGAGTCTAAAGCTTTCCCTAGTCAAAATTGTTTTTCCTTGCCTGACTCTGAATTACTTATTCCTCTTCTCTACTGTCCATTAACTAGCTGCTGAATCCCAAGACTTTAAAATATTAAAATTGAATACCATATATTATTTTATGTCTTCAAATTTTTCTTGGCTGTTTAGGATGTCTGTCTCTGTATATATTTCAAAAGGTGACAGCTATTTAAGCCTTGGGCTTAGTTTTACATATTGAAATTCCAAAATTCCTCATTTGTTCCTGAGTTCTAATATCTAGCTTAAGGTCCTCTGAATATAGGCTGCACAGGATAATCATTGCCCTGCATGCATCTCATTATGCTATTTCTGAATAACCTGGGAGTTGAAACAATTGACTCCATCTGCTGTCAGAGATACTTGAAAATATACAGGCAGTCTTAAAAAAATTTGTGCTAGAGAAATTTGAACATTAAATTTAAATATCTTAAATACAGATAATTTGAAAGTTATGTTTTCTATGTTTACTTGTTAATTTGAATGGGCTCATTAATAAAAGCCTAGCTAATAGTCTACATCCAGTTTTGGATTTCTGTGCCTATGCTTTATTATAAAATTTTATAGCTCTATTTAAAAAAAAATTATAATTGCTGTGATGACCATCTGCTTAATTACCCTCACACTTAATGAGAGGTTTTATATGCCAAATATGAATATTAACTTGTGTGCATGTGTCTGTGTGTAAAATTTATTCCTTTTCAGTTCCAAAGTATAAAAAGTAATTGCTGACTAAACAATAAGGAAACTGATATTTGGAAACATGTGTGTGTGTTTCCCATAAGACTCTTTAAATCTTTCACAGAAAATTTTTTTCAATGTCATTTATTTGTTTGAATACCAAGAAACTAGAATTAAAATTATTTTTGGCTGTGGCGATATTTGTGTAGAAGAATGTTTTATTTTCTATGAGCAAATACTATTTTCAGAGAAATTCAAATGATAGATATATTCATTTTAAACTTGGAATAATAAAGTACAATAACTTGTTGAGGGGATTTTTTTTGACACACACATCAATCAATCAAATTTTAAAATATTTAAAACTACAGGTAAGAAGTTACCATCGAAATTTGCTCCTGCTTAGTAATTCACAATTTATTTCATGGCAAATTTAAAATAGAGACTATTTGGAGACAAAGGATTCCATCGATGTCAAATGACAGAGTCAGGTAAGAAGACAGCTTTTGGTTAGCAAGATGGTGACATAAATTTTTCCTGAGTGTTGTCTGCCTCATGAAAGGGCCAACTAGGAGTTAGTTATGGAGAAGCCACAACTGTGAAAGTCCAAGAGCCAGGGAATGAGGCTAACATCATTCTCAATGGTGAAGGTTTAAAATAATTTCCTCTAAAATCAGGAAGAAGACAAGTATGTCTACTCCTACTACTTTTATTCAACAGACTATTGGGAGTCTTAGCCATAGGAATCAAACAAGAAAGTGAAATAAAAGGTATCTAAACTGGGAAGGGAGAAACATTACTGTCAGTGATTGTAGAAGACATGACACTGTGCATAGAAAATCCTAGCAAAGATCCCAGCCAAAAAAAAAAAAAAAATTACTAGAGCTCATTAGTGAATTCATTAAAGTTTCAGGATACAAGTTAATATACAGAAATATGTTGTATTCTATACATTAACAATAAACCATAAGAAAAAGAAATTAAAGAATTTTTATTATTAACAGTCCCATCAAAAAAATAAAATACCTAAAAATAAATTTAACTAAAGAGGTAAAAGATATTTACTCAGAGAATTATAAGAAATTGATGAAAGAAACTTAAGACAACACAAACAGATGTAAAGATATATCATGCTCAGATTGGAAGAATTAAAATTGTTAAAATGACTGTACTACTACCCAAGTGTAGTCGCTCAGCCATGTCTAACTCTTTGCAACCCATGGACTGTAGCCTCCCATGGTCCTTTGTCCATGGAACTCTCCAGGCAAGAATACTGCAGTGGGTTACCATTATGTTCTCCAGAGGGTCTTCCCGACCCAGGAGTCAAGCACAGGCCCCCTGCACTGCAGGCAGACCCTTTACCATCTGCGCCATCAGGGAAGACGAGGTAGTCCTTACCAAAATACCAAAGGAAGTTTTCCAAAAGTAGAGCAAACAATTTTAAAATTGTCAGGAAACACAAAAGACTCCAAGAGCCAAAACAATCTTGAGAAAGAAAAGAGCTGAAGGAAACATGCTCCTTGACTTCAGGCTATACTATAAAGCTATAGTGATCAAGACACTTGCTCCTTGAAAGGAAAGCTATGACAAAACTAAACAGCATATTAAAAAGCAGAGACATCACTTTGCTGACAAAGGTCTGTATAGTCAAAGCTATGGATTTTCCAGTAGTCATATATGGATGTGAAAGCTTGACAATAAATAAGGCTGGATGCCAAAGAATTGATTCTTTAGAACTGTGGTGCTGGAGAAGACTCTTGAAAGTCTCTTGGACTGTAAAGAGATCAAGTCAGTCAATCCTAAAGGAAATCAACCAGGAATATTCATTGGAATGAAAAGCACACACAAATTAAATATTATGCAGTCATAAAAAGGATATCCTGTCATTTGCAGTAATATGAATAGACCTAGAAGGGCATTATGTTAAGTGAAATACTTTAGATAGAGAGACAAATATCACTTATATGTGGAATCTAAAAAAGAAAATTCAGAAAAATAAAGAAGACAGAGTTGGTTACCAAGAATTAGATAGTAGGGGAAATGGGTAAAAGTGTCAAAGAGTACCAACTTGTAGTTATAAAATGATTAAGTTATGGATATATAATGTATAGCATGGTGATTTATTTAACAATACTGTTTGTACATTTATAATTTCCAAAGAAGTATATTGCTGGGAGAAATATCAATAACCTCAGATATGCAGATGACACCACCCTTATAGCAGAAAGTGAAGAGGAACTAAAAAGCCTCTTGATGAAAGTGAAAGAGGAGAGTGAAAAAGTTGGCTTAAAGCTCAACATTCAGAAAACGAAGATCATGGCATCTGGTTCCATCACTTCATGGCAAATAGATATGGAAACAGTGGAAACACTGTCAGACTTTATTTTGGGGGGCTCCAGAATCACTATAGATGGTGATTGCAGCCATGAAATTAAAAGACACTTACCCCTTGGAAGGAAAATTATGAAAAACCTAGATAGCATATTCAAAAGGAGAGATATATTACTTTTTCAACAAAGGTCTGTCTAGTCAAGGCTATGGTTTTTCCAGTGGTCATGTATGGATGTGAGAGTCGGACTTTGAAGAAAGCTGAGCGCCGAAGAATTGATGCTTTTGAACTGTGGTGTTGGAGAAGACTCTTGAGAGTCCTTTAGACTGTAAGGAGATCCAACAAGTCCATCCTAAAGGAGATCAGTCCTGGGTGTTCATTGGAAAGACTGACGCTGAGGCTGAATCTCCAATACCTTGGCCACCTCATGTGAAGAGTTGACTCATTGGAAAAGACTCGGATGCTGGGACGGATTGAAGGCAGGAGGAGAAGGGGATGACAGAGGATGAGATGGCTGGATGGCATCACTGACTCGAC
Source organism: Kobus ellipsiprymnus (assembly GCA_006410655.1). Classification (NCBI taxonomy): domain Eukaryota; kingdom Metazoa; phylum Chordata; class Mammalia; order Artiodactyla; family Bovidae; genus Kobus; species Kobus ellipsiprymnus. The sequence goes on along the minus strand of SJYR01002115.1, from coordinate 85,055 downwards.
GGACATGAGTCTGAGTGAACTCCAGGAGTTGGTATGGACAGGGAGGCCTGGCGTGCTGCAACTCATGGGATCGCAAAGAGTCACACAAGTCTGAGTGGCTGAACTGAACTGAAGAGGTAGATCTTAAATGTTCTCAACACCCACACAGAGACACAAAATGGTAACTACAAGAGGTAATGAATGTGGTAACTAACAACAACAAAAAAAAACTATGTGAGGTGATGGGTGATGAGTGTGTTTACAAACCTTATTCTATAATCACTTGGCAGTATATACCTGTATCAAATCATTACAGCATATGCCTGAAACTTCTACAATATGTCAGTTATATCTCAATACATCTGGAGAAAAAATGAATTCAGCTTTTTTGGGGGGATTGCTATCATTACAACATGATTACAATAGTACTGCAAATTAATATGCCTGAGTTAAAATAAAACAAAGGAACACATAATAAGATTTAGTTTGGCAAATATGTCCATACCAAAAGAATTATTTTGAAGTCAAAATTGCTATTAAATTGTATTTTGTTAGCTGAATTTGTAATTTGTGGTGACTTTTTTCCTTTGATTTTTAACCCATGTTCAAGCCACATCTTAAGAAAACTACAATATTTTTTTATGTCCATGCCAATTTCCTTCTCACTTCAATTTTCTGCACTTCTTTTATTCTGACTTACATGATTTCATAAAATAATTGTGCAGTTGCCTTTCTTTCATCTTTTATGTCTCATCTCAAATGCTCCCTGCTCTTAAGAGCCATCACACATTTTGCTGATAGTCATTCTGAATTAGAGCATCCCTACAACTAGCTCAGTGCCTTGATTTATCATCTTCTTAGCACTTATTCATTGTCTAATGCCTTCCAAGAGAATGTAAGCACAATGAGAGGAGGAATCTTGTCTTTTATTCTTGGTATTCTCTGCCACGTAAACAGAGTTCACTGTCGATAATTATTGATATATAAATCAAATGAGCCTTTTTATAGACAGCAAAGGTTAATGAGGTTGGTGTTTATCTCCTCCTTGCAGGTGCCTAGGATACACAAGAGAAGAAAAAGTATCTACAAATGTACAGTAGTAACTCTTTGACCTTCTGGGATTTAGTGCAACACTCTTATCTCTAGGATAATTATTATCATTTGCACAGTCTATTACAGCCAGGCAGGTTCTTTTGGAAAAAGTCAAATAGGCTGTGGGAAAAATAACTTAGAGATAACTAAATTGAAACATAAAAGCTATTTTACACCCTGGCTCCAAAATAAAAAAAAATAAAAAACCCTGACTTATTTTCTAAACTTTGGAAAAATAAGTCTAAAGATAAGGTGAAAGGTAGTTCACACTTATTCATATAATATTCTCTGTACAAATAGAAAGGTGGAATTTGATTTAGTTATTAGAAGACCTCAAAGGCAATAAAAAGAGCTGTCCACATTTTAATACATTTTTTTATTACACATACTTTTTTCCTTTCAATATTTTATCTACACAATACTTCATGTAATTCTTAAACTTTTTGAAGTGGATGAAATTGTTATTTTGGTCTTTCTTGCAATGAAAAGATGAGTGCTCAGATCAGTGAATGAAGCTGTTGAAGTGATGGAGAAATCCCACTGAACTCCAGAGGAGGATAAGAAAGCCAGGACTTTTAGCAAATGAGTGTATTGGAAACTAGAAATTTTGTAGCTAAGAATACTCTCTTTGTTATTAGTTGTATATTGTCACTTTTACTTCTCTTTTATTCTTTCTCATGATTTGTCATCAAATATCTTCTATCTCTCTCCACCTATTATTTTATATTCTATTTCTTCAGCAATGGATGATAATCCAGAATCAAAGTGCCTGTATTTATGTAAGAGCCTATATTTACATTTAATATTTGTACATTTTCATAATTAAGATAGCTCATTAAACTGTCAAGAAATTCATTCTGTGCTGTCTCTTGTATTTCTCCATATATTGTTATGATATGGTTTATACTTATAAACTTTTCTTGAAATTCCTGTATGAATTCTTTGTATAGATATACTGTAATGTCTTCTGCTTCTGTCTCTTTGAACTTTTTGTTTAAATATCAATTATTATTTAGTTTTATTTACTCCCTCCTTTATGGACCGACTAAACTTGAAGAGCAAGAAAACCTATTTACATGCACTGGAGCAAATGAAAATAAAAAAAATAAATAATGAGCCTTAATGCTTTCTAATTAATGTAGGATATTTAGATTAGTTATAACCTCTGCTGTCAAAGATCTGCCCAAACAAGATTCACATCAAACAAAGGTCTACTGTTTACTTGTTTTCCTGAATGACTTCCATAGTAATGTTAATCTCTGTTTCAGCCCACTGTCTGGGCACTTCAAATTATTAAAAATGTGAAGTTATTATAGACATTAAGATACTATTTTCATTTTTACCAAAGGATGAGAAGAGTCAGAAACTAACAAAAATATAGGTCATTAGGGCCCAGATATTGTGACTGACTTACTAAAAGCAACCAGCTAACAGCGAAGGCAATGCTGTAAACTAAGTCCATTTCCTCAGGATCAGGGTTTACAAAACTATGCACTCTCTGAAGCAGCACTCTCTAGGGAAATACTGTTACCCATTTCTCTTGTTATTCAGCTAAAGGGAATAGATATGAGCACTGACTATAATCTAAGTAGATGTTACAGGAACTTAAGCAGAACTCTGATTGACCTAAGAGAGATAAATGAAACTCATTCCACCCACCCTGCTTTGTCACTGCCTCAAGGTAATATTAGAAAGAGAGGCAGAAAGAAGTGGGGTAAAGGCTCCCAGAACTGTCTTAGGAATCAGATTCAGACAGAGAAGGAAGCAATGCATGCCTCCAACATTTCTGGGAAAAAAATAAAGTCACATGTGAAGAACTCCTAGTATTACTGTCTTTGGAGATCTGATTTGTAGGAAATACAACTAAGAATAGATCTGCAAAACGACATGTGAACTTTACTTTCTCGAACTCCTTCAAAACTGGTCAAACTTTCCCCACCTTTTGCCAAGGATTTATCACTCAGATTCTTCAGGTAGCAAGAGGATGCACCAGAAACATTGTTTAAGCATTATTTGTATTTGTTCATCTTTAGTTGTATTTTAATTTTAATACTAGTATCATGGTGCTAGTGATAAAGAAACTGTTAAGATACTATTTTCATTTTTACCAAAGGATGAGAAGAGTCAGAAACTAACAAAAATATAGGTCATTAGGGCCCAGATATTGTGACTGACTTACTAAAAGCAACCAGCTAACAGCAAAGGCAATGCTGTAAACTAAGTCCATTTCCTCAGGATCAGGGTTTACAAAACTATGCACTCTCTGAAGCAGCACTCTCTAGGGAAATACTGTTACCCATTTCTCTTGTTATTCAGCTAAAGGGAATAGATATGAGCACTGACTATAATCTAAGTAGATGTTACAGGAACTTAAGCAGAACTCTGATTGACCTAAGAGAGATAAATGAAACTCATTCCACCCACCCTGCTTTGTCACTGCCTCAAGGTAATATTAGAAAGAGAGGCAGAAAGAAGTGGGGTAAAGGCTCCCAGAACTGTCTTGGGAATCAGATTCAGACAGAGAAGGAAGCAATGCATGCCTCCAACATTTCTGGGAAAAAAATAAAGTCACATGTGAAGAACTCCTAGTATTACTGTCTTTGGAGATCTGATTTGTAGGAAATACAACTAAGAATAGATCTGCAAAACGACATGTGAACTTTACTTTCTCGAACTCCTTCAAAACTGGTCAAACTTTCCCCACCTTTTGCCAAGGATTTATCACTCAGATTCTTCAGGTAGCAAGAGGATGCACCAGAAACATTGTTTAAGCATTATTTGTATTTGTTCATCTTTAGTTGTATTTTAATTTTAATACTAGTATCATGGTGCTAGTGATAAAGAAACTGCCTGCCAATGCAGGAGACATAAGAAATGCAGGTTTGATCCCTGGGTTGGGAAGATCCCCTGGAGAAGGGCACAGCAACCCACTGCAGTGTTCTTATGTGGAGAATCTCATGGACAGTAGCCTGGTGGGCTACAGTCCATGGGGTTGCAAAGAGTCAGACACAAGTTGGACATGACTGAAGTGACACAACACACAAAGAAACAGATGTAATACAAAATCTTAGATTTTTTTTTATCTATCACTTTATTTATCATTCTGGACAAAGAAATGTGCCAATCATCCCACTATATATATTTCCATATAAAACTGAATATTCCTAAGAAATTCACATCTATAGTTTGTTGGATAATGGAAAAATCTGTCAAAGTGATCTATTGTTTTTATTTTTTATTTTTAAAATATAAATTTATTTATTTCAATTGGAGGTTAATTACTTTACAATATCTTATTGGTTTTGCCAAATTTATCAAAACAGTTTATAAAGAAACTTCTACCAATTCAATGATAAGTATACTTCTCAGAAAGGATAAGATCCATTATACATTGACTAACATTTATGAACCTTTACTCTTAAGACACTAAATATTTCCTGGCACAACCTGTTGATACTAACCAATCCCAGAATTGTCTGTGAGTTGATCACACCCAGCTCCTTGAACACTGTAAAACTCTTTACCGCTCTCTCCAGGTGGGTCACACAGTCTTGAGGACATTAACATGCTGTAGCCCCTACTCTGCCCTTTGCCCAGCAAAGCAGTAAAAGCTACTCTTTTCTACTTACCCCAAATTCTCTCTGTGTTTGTATCTGGCATAGGTGAACAGGGGCCAAGTTTTGCCAACATATCAGCCAAAGAAAATTCCTTAAAGGTCTCATGTGATTAGGTTAGGCCCACAGAGGTAGCCTCCCTTAAAATAAGCTGAGACATATATGCTAATCATTGGAGTGAAATTCATTAAATTTAAAGTCCTGGAGATTATGCAGAGTATGTGTATTGGGGAAGAAGGTGAGAAATCTTGTAGACCATTTTAGAATTTGGCTTACTACAGTCCATAACATCTCTGTACTTTCATCAGTATTTCTAAGAGAAATCACTAATTCCTTACCAGGTGTCACAACAGCATTGGAAAAGGAAGATATTTGCATATGTTTTTCACATACCTAAGCTGAAAAGCTGTATCAGGAAATATCCTACCTATTGATTTCAGCTTTTGAAAACAGAACGTGTTTGCTATATCAAAACAAATTTTTACATCATGTTTCAGTTCAGTTCAGTTGCTCAGTTGTGTCTGACTCTTTGTGACCCCTCTTCGCAGCACTGCAAGCCATCATGTTTAAGGCTGTCTTTTATTTTTGTGGGGCTCATCATCCTTGGAGATAAAGGAGAGAAAAAATTTCCTGCCGCTACAAGTAGATGACAGCAAAGCAAATTGTTCATTTCCCATATATACCTGGGTGGGCTTTCCTCAGTGGGCTTAGAGAACAGCAAATCATGCCAAATAAGTCTGTTGTTTATTTATTTTTTAAATAATCTTATCTCTAACTGACTACTGTACTCAATGGCTCCTGGAGGCCTGCTGCTGCTGCTACTGCCAAGTCACTTCAGTTGTGTCTGACTCTGTGCGACCCCATAGATGGCAGCCCACCAGGCTCCCCCATCCCTGGGATTCTCCAGGCAAGAACACTGGAGTGGGTTGCCATTTCCTTCTCCAGTGCATGAAAGTGAAAAGTGAAAGAGAAGTCACTCAGTCGTGTACGACTCTTCAGGACCCCATGGACTGTGACCCACAAGGATCCTCTGTCCATGGGATTTTCCAGGCAAGAGTACTGGAGTGGGGTGCCATCGCCTCCTCCTGGAGACCTAATTTTATCAAAAATCCATATATTATCTTCTGTTAAAAAGTCAAACTACTCATCTGTGGTAGATATTATGTCTATATTTTATTTTACAAATATACATGACCATGTTGGCCTTTTTCATGAACTATGTTAAAAATAGTAATGATTAAATATATCATCATTACATTTTGTATATACCAAGAAAAGTAACAATGTGACTCAAATTAGAGTTCAGCAAATTTAGCTTGCTAAATCTTCAGAAACTGTCAGTTTAATGACCCATTCTAATAAAAAAGAGCGTTGATCAGTAGATCAATATCAACTTGACATAAGAGCAAGAGAAGAGGAAAATGTTAATTAATCGGTTAAAACATCCATTCAACAAATGGTTGCTGACGGCCTTCTGTGTGCCTGGTAGACAGAGGGGTTACAATGGTGAATAAGACAAGGCCCTTGCCCTTAAGTCATTTTTCACCTCTTTTACAGAAATGAACAAGCAAACCATCAGTTACAACAACAACAAAAAATGTGACTAAGGGATTATCTGCTCTGGGGCTATGTATTATGAACATCTGATGTTATATTAAGGAACACTGGGAGAGGCTTGAGCTGACAGTGAAGGCATAACAATATGCAAGTGTCCTGTGCTTTTGAATGTATCCTTAGTTAACATGGATGAAAATAGCAAAAGCATGCCTATCAAATTTCTGGGTAATTCAAAACTAAATGATTGTTCCTTGTAAAAAGAATTATATTTCAAAATATACTTCAAAATAACTAGCTCACTCCAGCTAAAAAAAAATGTCCACTACCAGGAAAAGAAAAGCTAGAATAGAAAGAAAGATAAGAATCATTAGTTTTAAATCATTAGACTTATATAAAATGATATTTAAGAAGAATAATAGGAACTTGTGATGATTTGAAGAGTGAGACAAAGATGAAGAGAAGTTGGGCTGAGTAAATCAATCAAATAATAGCTACCATGTATTCAAATATGTGTATAAGAGACAGCTACCAGGAAAAGAAAAGCTAGAATAGAAAGAAAGATAAGAATCATTAGTTTTAAATCATTAGACTTATATAAAATGATATTTAAGAAGAATAATAGGAACTTGTGATGATTTGAAGAGTGAGACAAAGATGAAGAGAAGTTGGGCTGAGTAAATCAATCAAATAATAGCTACCATGTATTCAAAACCTATCTTATTCTCACCTCACCAATTTATAGGTCAGTAAATTAATAAATTTCTATAAGTTTACATATTGGTGGTAATTTCTGGAACCAGTTAAGTTCAGTTCAGTCGCTCAGTCGTGTCCGACTCTTTGTGGCCCCATGAATCGCAGCATGCCAAGCCTCCCTGTCCATCACCAACTCCTGGAGTTCACTCAGACTCACGTCCATCAAGTCAGGGATGCCATCCAGCCATCTCATCCTCTGTGGTCCCCTTCTTTTCCTGCCCTCAATCCCTCCCAGCATGAGTCTTTTCCAATGAGTCAACTCTTCGCGTGAGGTGGCCAAAGTACTGGAGTTTCAGCTTTAGCATCATTTCTTCCAAAGAAATCCCAGGGCTGATCTTCAGAATGGACTGGCTGGATCTCCTTGCAGTCCAAGGGACTCTCAATTTGAGTCTAAATCTTTCAGCAACAGACATGGATTGGTAACATAATTTAGAAGGTAATTCATTGTATTAAAATAGATGAAATTACAGTACATTAAAATTATTAAAACAATACAGACTGTACTTGATAAAATATACTTTAATAGAAATACTGTATGGGTTTAAAGACAGTAAGGGATATTTTATGTGACATACATAGTTAGTTACTGTAAGCTATATTAGGCCACATACTAGAGAATATATGTTTCAGTACATGAGGAATTGATTTAAAAAAATATTCAAATTTGGAGGACAAGGCTACAAATTACAAATAGAGGAATGAAATGAGCTGACCTCACAGCTAATAGTCCAAGCATATGAAGCAAATATTCCAGCTAAAACTAATTCCATTCTCATCAGGCTGATGATACAATAATTTGAAAATTTATAGAAAATTACCATTTCCCATTCAAGAAAATGTGTGAGATGAGTTTAACAGTGTTTTGTGCAACAACAAAAAATAAATGGACTGAGAAAAGGTATGGTTTATCTATCAAAGAGACAACAGAGCCTGTGACATTGAACATTTCTTAAATAATTGAAGAATGTTTTAACTATACTCTCAATGTCAGTAAGGTCAGTGTCAGTAAGCCACGTTTCATGAAACATGTTCCACTGGAAGGAACTGCAACAAGGAAAAGCCCCTGCCTTGGTAAATAGGGATGCTCAATGTCATGACTCCTTTCTGTGAAATGCCTTGTTTTGCTATGAAATATGGCAGCTTACAGTCTTGATTCTTTCCCTGCCCTTTGCTAAGACAAAAGATGGAACTGACTGAAAAGGAAGAGAATGGCTTTGAAGAGAATTTGGGGTAGTGAAGGAATCCAAAATAGTCTAAATGCGTGAGGTTTAGGAGGTATACAATGGGCCTCTTTAGATGTATAATTACCTTTTTTGAATGTGTAGCAGTGCATTTCTTAAAGTCATTCTTGCTTTAGAAGGTAGAACAAAACCAATGGGTGAATTTTATAAAAAAGTAGTAAAGAGTAATATTTTAGATAAATACTGTGTTAATTTTGAATACTTTCATTTTTCAATAAGACTGTGAGTCCTTTGACCTATTCCGTTCTCCCCATCATTGAAGTAACTAATCAGAAAGGGAATAGAGTGCTTTCTCAGGAAGCTGTGCAGGAAATTTCTCCTTTAGATAGACAGTTATATAAATTGATGTTAAAACCCCTTCAGACTCCAAATAATATTATTCCAAGTGTATTTTCTTCATAATGAAAAAAATAAATTATACAAGTTAATGAATAAATAATTAGATCTCAAACAATGTGGGTGGAAAGGAAAATTACCAGTTCTGTATATAAAGCCTATAATAAAATCAACATATGAATATGTTGCCAAGGGACCTGGATTCATTACTTAGAATAAAGAAACATTCTCTTCTTTTCACTGAAATACCTCTTAATAGAGAATTCTTAGACAGAGAAATGAAAAAGTATGTAATACCATAGTAACCATTAGAGTAACTAGGAAAAAGACTCACTAAATTAATCAAAATGCTAACACAATCATCTCAGGAAGAGTTCAGGGCAGACAGGACAAAAAAGTGTTCGTTTATATGAATAATCGCATTTAACTCATTATTCGAAAGGTTCTTTCCACTTAGATGACCCCAAAAATTGCTTACATCTCATGGAAAGACTTTAGCATTCCATTAGTAAAATATTTAATTTTCATTAAAGCTGTATATTGATGAAAATCATTCAAATAAACTTTGGAGCTCACTCTGATACATACAAATTTGATCTAACATCAACACATTTATCCTAGCTTTTTTCATGTCTACATTTGTTAAGTCTCTTCTCTGAAAGTGAGATACTTGGCAACTCCAGACCCATTTAATTTCAGTAAGTTTATACTTACTGGTTTAGCACCACTGTATATATTTAAACTTCAAGCTGGCCTCACGCAAAGTTCGTTCAGACACCCTGCCCACCACTGATCTCCACTTGGTGAGCTCTAGAGATATCATTCTCTATCTCCTGAAAAGGCATATCAGACTAAATCTGGATCCTAATCAACCTGACAACTTTACTTCAGGTATACTGAGTTGGTTGATGGCTCAATTCTGATAAATGAGCAGAAGAAACATTAGGTTAACTTTTTATGCAAAAACATTTAAAGATTTCAAAGGTTAACCTGCTAATTAGGTTACTTTGCCAATTGTTTTATTACCATAAGCTAATGCCCATGTCTGAACATTCTCTGGCATTGCCTTCTTTGGGATTGGAATGAAAACTGACTTTTTCCAGTCCTGTGGCAAATGCTGAGTTTTCCAGATTTGTTGGCCTATTGAGTGCAACACTTTCACAGCAACATCTTTTAAGATTTGAAATAGCTTAACTGGAATTCCATCACATACACTAGTTTTGTTCATAGTAATCCTTCCTAAAATCAACTTGACTTCACATTCTAGGATGTCTGGCTCTAGGTGAGTGATCACATCATAATGGTTATCTAGGTAATGAAGATCTCTTTTCTATAGTTCTTCTGTGTATTCTTGCCACCTCTTCTTAATATCTTCTGCTTCTGTTAGGTCCACACCATTCCAAGTCACGCTTCAGCAATATATGAACCATAAACTTCCAGATGTGCAAGCTGGATTTAGAAAAGGCAGAGGAACCAGAGATCAAACTGTCAATATCCACTGGATCATAGAAAAAGTGAGAAAATTCCAGAAAAACATCTACTTCTGCTTTATAGGTTATGCCAAAGCCTTTGACTGTATCAATCACAACAAATTGCAGAAAATTATTCAAGATATGGGAATACCAGACCACCTTACCTGCCTCCTGAGAAATCTGTATGCAGGTAAGGAAGTAACAAGTAGAATGGGACATGGAACCACAGACTGGTTCCAATTTGGGAAAGGGGTACAACAAGGCTGTATATTGTCACCCTACTTATTTAAATTGTATACAGAGTATATCCCGTGAAATGCCTGGCTGGATGAAGCACAACCTGGAATCAAGATATCCTGGAGAAATATCAATGACCTCAGATATGCAGAGGAAACCACCCTTGTGGCAGAAAGCAAAGAGGAATTAAAGAGCCTCTTGATGAAAGTGAAAGAGGAGAGTGAAAAAGCTGACTTAAACCTCAACATTCAAAAAACTGAGTTCATAATATCTGGTCCCATCTCTCCATGCAAATAGAGGCTCAAAAATCACAGCAGATCATGACTGCAGCCATGAAATCAAAAGACGCTTACTTTTTGAAAGAAAAGCTATGATCAAGCTAGACAGCATATTAAAAAGCAGAGATATTACTTTGCTGACAAAGGTCCATTTAGTCAAGGCTATGGTTTTTTTCAATAGTTATGTATGGATGTGAGAGTTGGACTATAAAGAACGCTGAGAGCCGAAGTCTGAATTTGGCAAAAAGGAGTTCATGATCTGAGCCACAGTAAGCTCCCAGTCTTGTTTATGCTGACTGTATAGAGTTTCTCCATCTTTGGTTGCAAAGAATATAATCAATCTGATTTTGGTGTTGACCATCTGGTGATGTCCATGTGTAGTCTTCTCTTGTGTTGTCAAAAGAGGGTGTTTGCTATGACCAGTGTGTTCTCTTGGAAAAACTCTCTTAGCCTTTGTCCTGCTTCATTCTGCACTCCAAGGCCAAATTTATCTGTTATTCCAGGTGTTTCTTGACTTTCTACTTTTGAATTACAGTCCCATATAATGAAAATGACATATTTTGGGGGGTGTTAGTTCTAGAAGGTCTTGTAGGTATTCATAGAACAGTACAACTTCAGGTTCTTCATCATTACTGCTGGGGTCATAGACTTGGATTACTGTAATATTGAATGGCTTGCCTTGGAAACAAACAGATCATTCTGTCATTTTTGAGACTGCATCCAATTGCCAACATCTGCTGGATCATGGAAAAAGCAAGAGAGTTCCAGAAAAACATCTATTTCTGCTTTATTGACTACGCCAAAGCCTTTGACGGTGTGGATCACAATAAACTGTGGAAAATTCTGAAAGAGATGGAAATACCAGACTGCCTGACCTGCCTCTTGAGAAACATGTCTGCAGGTCAGGAGGCAACAGTTAGAACTGAACATGGAACAACAGACTGGTTCCAAATAGCAAAAGGAGTACGTCAAGGTTAAATATAGTCACACAGCTTTTTAAAATTATATGCAGAGTACATCATGAGAAACGCTGGGCTGGAAGAAGCACAAGCTGTCATCAAGATTGCCAGGAGAAATATAAATAACCTCAGATATGCAGAGGACACCACCATTATGGCAGAAAGTGAACAGGAACTAAAAAGCCTCTTGATGAAAGTGTAAAAGGAGAGTGGAAAAGCTGGCTTAAAGCTCAACATTCAGAAAACTAAGATCATGGCATCTGGCCCCATTATTTGATGGGAAATAGATGAGGAAAGAGTGGAAACAGTGTCAGACTTTATTTTTGGCGGTTCCAAAATCACTACAGATGGTGATTGCAGCCATGAAATTAAAAGATGCTTACTCCTTGGAAGGAAAGTTATGACCAAACTAGATAGCATATTCATGATGGTGTGATCACTCATCTAGAGCCAGACATCCTGGAATGTGAAGTCAAGTGGGCCTTAGAAACCATCACTACCTACAAAGCTAGGGAAAGTGATGGAATTCCAGTAGAGCTATTTCAAATCCTGAAAGATGATGCGGTGAAAGTGCTGCCCTCAATATGCCAGCAAATTTGGAAAACTCAGCAGTGGCCACAGGACTGGAAAAAGTCAGTTTTCATTCCAATCCCAAAGAAAGGCAATGCCAAAGAATGCTCAAACTACCACACAATTGCACTCATCTCACATGATAGTAAAGTAATGCTCAAAATTCTCCAAGCCAGGCTTCAGCAATACATGAACTGTGAACTTCCATATGTTCAACTTGGCTTTAGAAAAGGCAGAGGAACCAAAGATCATATTGCCAACATCTGCTGGATCATGGAAAAAGCAAGAGAGTTCCAGTAAAACATCTACTTCTACTTTATTGACTATGCCAAAGCCTTTGACTGTGTGGATCACAATAAAATCTGGAAAATTCTGACAGAGATGGGAACACCAGACCACCTGACCTGCCTCTTGAGAAATCTGTATGCTGGTCAGGAAGCAACAGTTAGAACTGGACATGGAACAACAGACTGGTTCCAAATAGGAAAAGGAGTATGTCAAGGCTGTATTTTGTCACCCTACTTATTTAACTTCTCTGCAGAGTACATCATGAGAAACGCTGGACTGGAAGAAACACAGCTGGAATCAA
>SJYR01002115.1:0-28872 GCA_006410655.1 Kobus ellipsiprymnus | reverse complement strand
GGAAAAAAACCCACATAGTTAATAAACAATCTACATGATTATCATTTTTGAAAAGGCTTTAATTACAACTATCAGTCACTAAAGCCTACTTGCTACTTCTCCCCATTCCTACTGCATATACTCCATTCTACAGTCCCTTCCTTAAGTTTCAAAATTTGTAATCACTTTTTTTTCAGAAAACACTGAAAATCCTAGCACATATGGAAAAAAAAAAAAAACTTCAAATATCTTTCAAATGAGATAGGAAAGATTCCTGGAAAAAGCATGGTATTTGGAGATTCCAATACCTATCTCTTGTGATAATGGAATTTGAGAGCTGAAAAAAATTAGTCATTTGCTTCTCTGAATAAAAAATACAAAAAATAACTTCTGCTAACTCAGGGTATACAATAGTAAAACTATTGACTTGCTTTATTAGATTAGAACATTATAAAATACTAAGTTTAGAGGTATAAATAGAAGAGTGGATAATTAGAACTTGTACAGTAATTAAGAAACTACTTCTGAATCACATATTTAGCAAAGTGTAGGATAACCTCTTCTTTTGATTCGCCCCAAAAATTATCAGTTTATGCCTAAGGTCTTCACGTTATTATTAATAAACTGTTTATTCTCAAAATTTTCCTAGTTTACACTATAAATTGCATGCTTGCTGTGTAAGTGAATGATAATTATGGGCATATGAGAACTTGGATATTAATAATAATAATAATAAAGGTACTAGCTATAACTATTACTATGAAAACTTTGACAATGAGGAGTTATTAGATAACTATTACTACTAACTAATAATTCTTTATTGTCAAAGTTTTCACTTATAAAATGATGAAAATAATTCCTACTTCATAATGTGTTTCTTTGGGGTGTTAAATGAGATCCATTTTGTGTTTGGCCATTTTGTACCAAAAAATGGAAGTCACTTTAGAAAATGCATAAGTTTAAAAACGTTTTCTTTCCATATATTCAAGCGAGATATACTTCTTGGAAGGTCAACTTTTAGTTTACCCTCCTTATGTAGACTTCCCTTATAGGAGAGGTCAGCTCTTTTTACTCTGGTGGAAATGATGTTGTACCTTCTGCCTTAAACCTCCTCCCTTCAGTTTCATGAGAGGGATTACCATTCATAGATGTGACTGAGACAAGGGAAAGAAAGTATGAGGACTATTAAACTTCTGAGGACATTTCCCCAGGAGTTCTATTCCTTTTGTTCTTCTCTTTTCTAAAAGTATTAAGTGCTATACTTATCCTTAAGGAGCATGTCTAAAAAAGGGTTAGAAGAGAAAATCTCTCTCTTCAAAAACTTCCAGAATTTCATTTTAGTTCCTAATGGATTTTGAACTAAGAGCAGAAATAGAATCCTCAGCTAAAAGCTCAAACACAAGCCAGAAAATCATATTTCCTTTAAACCATAAACACTTATGGCTATTTTCTCCAACTCTATTTTGTACAAATTTGGTCAATTGGTCAATTTAATCAAATTGGTCAATATCATATAAAATATTCAGTTTAAAAATAAGTTTTCATTCTCTACTCTGTGGAAAGCACTTTACCTAATATATACTAAGTGTTTTTTGTTTTTTTTTTTTTTTAAAAAAAGAGCTCATGTCATTGTTAAGACTCGAAGCCTTAAGTTTAAATAGGGTACTGAAAGATTGGTGAAAATCACTGTGAGATAAAATAGATTAAATAAACCCCACAATAACTGTGAAGATAAAAATTTATTACAGTTCAGGGAAAGGATGCGTAACTTCTGACTGTGGAATTTTTTTAAGGAGATGGCATTTAAGCTGTACTTTAATATTTTTAACATGTGATGATGGAGAAAAAAAGGCATCTCAATTGTAGAGCACTTATAAATTCAAATCTCAAAGTTGAGAAATTGAAGAGAATTTATTGGGAGGAAGTAAGAAGCTCAGTTACAATTAGAACTTGAAGCAAGTATGAGGAAAGAACAGGGCATAAGGATGGATCTATTTCTGTTCTGGAGTCAACAGTAGGATAAGTTTTCAGAAAGTGAGAAAAATTCATTTGAAGGTTTTATTTTTGTTTTTATTATGCCAATGCTATTTAAGTTATTGCAAAAAGGTAAACCTGGCAAATGTTCAGAATGGCTTGGGCATTTGAGTCATTAAAAACTGCTTTTAATGTAAAAGCTTTTTTACTATCTATGTGAGAGATAAAGAGAATTTGAAATAGGAAAATGTTAGTGAAATGGTGAAAGAATGGTAATTTTGTAATATCAGAGAGGTAGAATAAGAAAGGATATGAAGAGAGGAAGAAATTCAAAGATACTTTCTGTGGTTCAAACTTCAGTTGTTGGAAAGATCTAATCTGAAAGAAAGCAGTCAGGACAAGGAACAAACGTAAGTTTTGTTCAGAGATCTGGGAGTTATGCTCAGTATTATCCATATTGAGTTTGAGATGATTACTGCAGAAGGAAATCCAGAAAAACATTTTCCAAGTTATTGTATTTCTATTTTCATCTTCAATTTTTTTTATTATCTAGAAGCTTCCAAATTATACTGAGCAGCAAGGCTGATAATAATATATTTATCTTTTTAAAACATTATTTTTAACAGGAATGGTTGTAAGTCATTATTTCAAAAGCAGTTGCTGTTGTTTTTTAGTAGTAGGCAGATTCTTTACTGTCTGAGCTACCAGGGAAGCCCAGTAGTTTGCCATATTTATTAGTTATCCTCTTAGACTTAATTGTATTTATAAATACATGTATGCATGGGTCTAGAGTTCTCAGGAGAAGTCTTGGTGGGAATATGAATATCATCACATGAAAGAGGGAGTGCTGAATTTATGAGACTAAATCAGGCATAATATAGTACCTCTTGTGGGTAAGGTAGAGAGAGAAGATAAGAAAACCAAAGGAAGACACTTATGCATTTTTAAAGTGGAAGAATAAAAATGAGACAGAGATATAACAAGAGAATTAAAAAAGAAGAGAATAACAGATCTTCAAATTTTGGAAACAGAGAGCATCATGAAAACATACCACATATATTATTTGCATATGGTTAAATGAAAATGGGAATAATTTTAGAATTTTTTTATACTTTATCAATATGTTTTGTTAATGCTTTTTAGAGTATGATTTAAGAAGAATGAATTTATATAAAAATAAATTTAATCATAAAATTTTTGAAGTGACTTTTTGGAAGATATTAATATCTTATGCATAAATTTTATTATATATGTTACATTTTGAATATTTCATTATTTCTTGCCACATGATGACTTATAACTTAAAATAGTCTCTTCAGTTGTTTATAGATATGTATATGTGGATATATTAATATACTTGTCTTTTTTCTTCAATATTTATATTTTATTTTCATTATATTATCTGAAACCTCTAAACAATGATGAATATCAATTGTAAGAGATATTTGTCTTGTTTTCCTTTTAATGGTTTTTTAGTCATCATTTGTTACAAAGTTGTTCTTGGCCTTTTTTATAGTTGCCGGTATAGTTTAGTAATCTTTTCTACACTTATTTTGTTCAGTCATTTGATTAGTGATGTTTTCGGTTTCTTAGTCACTTGATATCTGTTGATATTATATTTTATTATCTACTATTTATTTCTTCATATTAAAGGTTATCAGATTTAATTAACTTTGGCATGTCTTTCCCATACACACACTTCATGTCACATCATGACACTTTCCCCTGTTCAGGAAATAGAATATCTTTACTGGTATAAGAATAGGATGAAAGAAATAAACATAGAAATCAATAAAGTTAACACTTTGCTCCTATATTTCAAAAGTCTAAGCTTTAAAGACCCAAGGCATGAGTAACATATTTGAAAAGGGAAAAAAAAAAAAAAGATGAAAAGACGAGGTATTCTCATTCCATGGTGAAATTAGACTCTCTGGAGTAAAGTAAGTAAAAGATTTTCAGGGAAACAGTGAAGTATGTCCTTCGGAAAGAGGTCTGTACCCTGACTTATCCATATACACTGAGCCAAACAATATGCATGTGGGACGGTAGAGGAGATTAGAGGACTTCTAGTGTAGCGGAAAGCCCATAGAGATTTTAATTCTGCCACAGTAAAGGGAAATTTGCCTTATTTCTCAGAAAGTCTGTGAATACATATCTGATTACCTATGTTTTACTATGCAAAGGTTCCTATAAACAAAAGCAATAAATGATAGTTTAAAAAGAAATAAAGACTCTTTACATGTGACACAAGGGAATGCCATATTCAGTTCAGTTCAGTTCAGTTCACTTGCTCAGTCGTGTCCAACTCTTTGTGACTCCGTGAATTGCAGCACGCCAGGCTTCCCTGTCCATCACCAACTCCTGGAGTTCGCCCAAACTCATGTCCATCGAGTCGGTGATGCCATCCAGCCATCTCATCCTCTGTCGTCCCCTTCTCCTCCTGCCCCCAATCCCTGCCAGAATCAGAGTCTTTTCCAATGAGTCAACTTTTTGCATGGGGTGGCCAAACTATTGGAGTTTCAACTTTAGCATCATTCCTTCCAAAGAAATCCCAGGACTGATCTCCTTTAGGGTGGACTGGTTGGATATCTGTGCAGTCCAAGGGACTCTCAAGAGTCTTCTCCAACACCACAGTTCAAAAGCATCAATTCTTCCTTGCTCAGCTTTCTTCACAGTCCGACTCTCACATCCATACATGACCACTGGAAAAACCATAGCCTTGACTAGACGGACGTTCACTGGCAAAGTAATATCTCTGCTTTCCAATATGCTATCTAGGTTGGTCATAACTTTCCTTCCAAGGAGTAAGCACCTTTTAACTTTATAGCTGCAATCAACATCTGCAGTGATTTTGGAGCCCCCAAAAATAAAGTCTGACACTGTTTCCACTGTTTCCCCATCTATTTGCCATGAAGTGATGGGACCAGATGCCATGATCTTTGTTTTCTGAATGTTGAGCATTAAGCCAACTTTTTCACTCTCCACTTTCACTTTCATCAAGAGGCTTTTTAGTTCTTCTTCACTTTTTTCCATAAGGGAAGTGTCATCTGCATAGCTAAGGTTATTGATATTTCTTCTGGCAATCTTGATTCCAGCTTGTGCATCTTCCAGTGCAGCATTTCTCATGATGTATTCTGCATAGAAGTTAAATAAGCAGGGTGACAATATACAGCCTTGACGTACTCCTTTTCCTATTTGGAACCAGTCTGTTGTTCCATGTCCAGTTCTAACTGTTACTTCCTGACCTGCATATAGGTTTCTCAAGAGGCAGGTCAAGTGATCTGGCATTCCCATCTCTTTCAGATTTTTCCACAGTTTATTGTGATCCACACAGTCAAAGGCTTTGGCATAGTCAATAAACCAGAAGTAGAAATTTTTCTGGAACTCTCTTCCTTTTTTCATGATCCAGCAGATGTTGGCAATTTGACCTCTGTTTCCTCTGCCTTTTCTAAAACCAGCTTGAACATATGGAACTTCACAGTTCAGGTATTGCTGAAGCCTGGCTTGGAGAATTTTGAGCATTACTTTACTAGCCTGTCAGATGAGTGCAATTGTGCAGTACTTTGAGCATTCCTTGGCATTGCCTTTCTTTGGGATTGGAATGAAAATTGACCTTTTCCAGTCCTGTGGCCACTGCTGAGTTTTCCAATTTTCTGGCATACTGAGTGCACCACTTTCACAGCATTATCTTTCAGGATTTGAAATAGCTCAACTGAAATTCCATCACCTCCACAGGCTTTGTTCACAGTGATGCTTTCTAAGGCCCACTTGACTTCACGTTCCAGGATGCCTGGCTCTAGGTGAGTGATCATACCATTGTGATTATCTTGGTCATGAAGATCATTTTGTACAGTTCTTCTGTGTATTCTTGCCACCTCTTCTTAATATCGTCTGTTTCTATTAGGTCCATACCATTTCTGTCCTTTATTGAGCCCATCTTTGCATGAAATGTTCCCTTGGTATCTCTAATTTTCTTGAAGAGATCTTTAGTCTTTCCCGTTCTGTTGTTTTCTTCTATTTCTTTGTGTTGATCGCTGAGGAAGGCTTTCTTATCTCTTCTTGTTATTCTTTGGAACTCTGCATTCAGATGCTTATATCTTTCCTTTTCTCCTTTGCTTTTTGCTTCTCTTCTTTTCCCAGCTATTTATAAGGCCTCCCCAGACAGCCGTTTTGCTTTTTCTGTGTTTCTTTTCCATGGGGATGGTCTTGATCCCTGTTTCCTGTACAGTGTCACAAACCTCATTTCATAGTTAATCAGGCACTCTATCTATCATATCTAGTCCCTGAAATCTGTTTCTCACTTCCACTGTATAATCATAAGGAATTTGATTTAGGTCATACCTGGATGGTCTAGTGGTTTTCCCTACTTTCTTCAATTTAAGCCTGAATGCCATATTATAAATATGCAAATGGTGTCTAGAAATTCATGAGGCAAAGAAAAATAATCAACTTTTAAAAGGACAAAGGATCTATACAGGCAAATGAGAGAAGGTGATGTGAAAAGGGGAGATAAACATAAGAAAAAATATAACAATCTTGCTAGAAGTGAAAGCAATGTAAATTAATTGACAAGAAAAAACTTTTTGTCTAAAGAATCAATAAAATTTTAAATATATATTTTTAAAATATAAAGAATTTTATTTTTTGGCAAAATTGGATACTAGATACTCCATGGACCTTCCTGTGAAGAAAACAAATTCTGGATGAATAAATAATTTTTAGACCTTGTAGGCATCAAAGTAATTTCTGAGAGCCCCTACTTCCCCTGACCCAAAGTGAGCAGAAAATAATTCAGGGAGAATAAGCAACATTTAAGTCAGAAACGCAGCATTTACCTAAAGATAAACACATATATCAATGTTACAATCAGAATATTGAACCTCATGCCAGCTACAAAGAAAAGAATATACACTGAGATTTTTATATGGGACCAGTATCCTCAAAAAAGTTTGATTTAATCCCAGATATTTTGAAAACCCATATCCACCTAAAGCAAATTTAAATTTTCTGTGAAAGGAAGCATCCCCAAATTAAGCGTTCCACAGATTTAAGTTAACCAAATATGCAGTTATAATAAAGTTCTTTAAAATTTACAAGGTAAGAAAAGTACTATCTCTGTCAGTAGATGGACTTCCCTTGTGACTCAACTGGTAAAGAATCTGCCTGCAATGAAGGAGACCTGGGTTCAATCCCTGGATTGGGAAGATTCCCTGATGAAGAGAAAGGCTACACACTCCAGTATTCTGAGCTGGAATATTTCATGGACTGTAGTCCATGGGGTCTGAAAGAGGCAGACATAACTGAGCAACTTTCACTTTTGAATGTCAGTAGATTAAAACAGAGTAATATTTTCATATATCTGACAAATTGAAATTGGGTTGTATGTGATATAAAAATATTTAAAATATAAAATATTTATAATAAAAGATAGAATAATCACCAGTAAGACTAACATAATAATAGGTATATGTGAAAATGATGAACATCTAAAAATAAATTGTTTGAGATACAACAAATCTTAGTAAATATGTTCACCATTACATCAAATACCATGGGAGAGAGAATTATAAACTCCAAGAAGACATGAAAAACTTAATAACAGCAAGACTGAAGACATACAAATTAGAAAAGAAAAGAGGCTATGAGATAAAAAGGATAGAGTAAATTAATGAATGGCACAGTACTAAAAGACTACCATGATAGCTCTTAGAGGCTTGGAAAAAGCAATGGCCCATACTAAATAGAGATACTAGCGATACCATGGAAGACGAAGGAAGAAGGGAATAAAAATAAACTCACCCAAGATGGCAGAAGAATGTGATGGGGAGACCACTTTCTCCCCCACAAATTCATCAAAAGATCATTTGAATGCTGAGCAACTTCCACAACACAACTTCTGAACACTGGCAGAGGACACCAGGCACCCAGAAAGGCAGTCCATTTCTCTTCAAAAGGAGGCAGGACAAAATATAAAAGACAAAAATAGAGACAGAAGAGTTAGGGATGGAGATCTGTGCTGGGGAAGGAGTCGTGAAGGAGAAGTTTCCACACAGTAGCAAATCCTCTCACAGGTGGGTCTGTGGGGAGTTTTGGAAATCTCAGAAGGATACATAACAGGGAGAAAAATTAAAAAATAAAAAGCCCACTGAATACATGCCTAACCGCAACTGTGGAAAAGAGAACTTTCCCATGAAACACTCTAACCTAACAACCTAACATGCAGCCTGGCCTGCTCACAGAACAAAAGATTGAGAGAATACCAAAGGAGAGTTAGCAGGGCTGCTTACCAGACCCTCACCAGAGGCAGAGAGGCAGAATTGCAACAGTCGGAGCCAGAAGGCAAGGGCTGCTGCAACCTCAAAATCAGAGACTGCACCTTCCACTAAACTGAGCACGTTCCCAGCTGCTAACCACGTCTTCCTGAGATCCTGGATGGTTGACATCTGCCAGGAGGGTCGCAGCCCAAGATAAGCTCTCTAGAGGAGACATGTGACACACCTGAGACAGTCCTCTTGCAGTGCACCCAGGAAACCTAGTGTCAGACTGGGGAGGTGATTAAGATACACAGCCCACCCGGGAAAGTGTGCTAGCCAAGCACCTGGGACCCTGAGGTGATCAGACCTAGGAAGGGCAAAAATCACACTCCCAACCCACAGAGACTGAGCCAGAACTGTGTCTGAGTGTCTCCTGTGGAGGTACGGGTCAGCAGTGGCCTGTTGCAGGGACAGGGGCTCTAGGTGCAGCAGACTTGGGTATGGCATAAGCCCTCTTGGAGGAGGTAACCACTAACCCCACCAAGAACCATCAGAACTTACATAGAACTGGGGAAACAGAATCTTGGAGGGCAGAGACAAAGCCTTGTGTGCACCAGTACCCAGGAGAAAAGAGCAGTGACCCCACAAGAAACTGACCCAGACATGCCCAGGAGTGTCCAGGAGTCCCTGGCAAAGATGTGGGTTGGTGGTGTTCTGCTGTAGGGTCAGGGGCACTTAGTGTAGCAGTGCATGTGTGTGACCATTTGAAGGAAGCTGCCATTATCTTCATTACTTCCACTATCTTCAGTGCATCCTAAAGGAAATCAGTCCTGATATTATGCCCAGAGTCCGAGTCCCCAAAACTGAGAGAATAAGACGTCTACAGCAATGCAAAAACGTAAAGGGGTTTTATTACTAGCCCGAGCTCCCGTCTCACCCAGCACAGTGGAGTCTTGACGAGAGCCCCGAGCTCTGAATTACAGCTGCTTATATACAGGTGGTCTTTTGTCTGAGCAATAGTGTAGTTGGCGTGTGGTGATTGACTCAACCTTGGGTCATTGTGGTGATTGACTTAACCTTGATTGACTCAACCTTGGGTCATCGGGGGCTTCCTAGAATTATGACTCATGCTTACACGAACCTGAGGCTTAGGCCTAGAGTGGCCTGTTGAGCCTGTCATGGCTCAGGTCAGGTCCCAACACCTGAATATTCATTGGAAGGACTGATACCGAAGCTGAAACTCCAAAACTATGGCCACCTTATGTGAAGAACTGACTCACTGGAAAAGACCCTGATGCTGGGAAAGATTGAAGGCAGGCAAAGAAGGGGATGACAAAGGATGAGAGAGTTGGATGGCATCACTGACCCAATAAACACGAGTTTGAGTAAACTCCAAGAGTTGGTGATGGACAGGGAGGCCTGGTGTACTGCAGTTGATGGGGTCGCAAATGGTCGGACATGACTGAGTGACTGAATTGACCTGAACTGATCTTCATTTGATTTAGGTCATACCTGAATGGTCTAGTGGTTTACCCTACTTCTTTCAATTTGGGTCTGAATTTGGCAATGAGTTTATGATCTGAGCCACAGTCAGCTCCTGGTCTTGTCTTTGTTGACTGTATAGAGCACCATTTTTGGCTGCAAAGAATATAATCAATCTGATTTCGCTGTTGACCATCTGGTGACGTCAATGTGCAGAGTCTTCTCTTGTGTTGTTGGAAGAGGGTGTTTGCTATGACCAGTGCATTCTCTTGGCAAAACTACTAGCCTTTGCCCTGCTTCATTCCATACTCCAAGGCCAAATTTGCCTGTTACTCCAGGTGTTTCTTGACTTCCTACTTTTGCATTCCAGTCCCCTATAATGAACAGGACATCTTTTTTGCGTGTTAGTTCTAAAAGGTCTTGTAGGTCTTCATAGAACTGTACAACTTCAGCTTCTTTAGCATTGTTGGTTGGGCGTAGGCTTGGATCACCGTGATATTGAATGGTTTGCCTTGGAAACGAACAGAGATCATTCTGTCATTTTTGAGATTGCCTCCAAATACTGCATTTTGGACTTTTTTGTTGACCATGATGGCTACTCCATTTCTTCTGAGGGATTCCTGCCCACAGTAGTAGATATAATGGTCATCTGAGTTAAATTCACCCATTCCAGTCCATTTTAGTTTGCTGATTCCTAGAATGATGGTGTTCGATCTTGCCATCTCCTGTTTGACCACTTCCAATTTTCCTTGATTCATGGTAAACTGGAAAATTTTGAAAGAGATGGGAATACCAGACCACTGACCTGTCTCTTGACAAACCTATATGTAGGTCAGGAAACAACAGTTAGCACTGGACATGGAACAACAGACTGTTTCCAAATAGGAAAAGGAGTACGTCAAGGCTGTATATTGTCACCCTGCTTATTTAACTTCTATGCAGAGTACATTGTGAGAAATGCTGGGCTGGAAGAAGCACAAGCTGAAATCAAGATTGCCGGGAGAAATATCAATAACCTCAGATATGCAGATGACACCACTGTTATGGCAGAAAGTGAAGAGGAACTAAAAAGCCAATTGATGAAAGTGAAAGAGCGAAAAAGTTGGCTTAAAGCTCAACATTCAGAAAACTAAAATCATGGCATCTGGTCCCATCACTTCATGGGAAATACATGGGGAAACAGTAGAAACAGTGTCAGACTTTATTTGGGGGGGGGGGCTCCAAAATCACTGCAGATGGTGACTGCAGCCATGAAATTAAAGGATGCTTACTCCTTGGAAGAAAAGTTATGACCAACCTAGATAGCATATTAAAAAGGAGAGATATCACTTTGCCAATGAACGTCCATCTAGTCGAGGCTACGGTTTTTCCAGTGGTCATGTTTGGATGTGAGAGTTGGACTGTGAAGAAAGCTGCGTGCCGAAGAATTGATGCTTTTGAACTGTGGTGCTGGAGAAGACTCTTTGCAAGTCCCTTGGACTGCAAGGAGATCCAACCAGTCCATTCAAAAGGAGATCAGTCCTGGGTGTTCATTGGAAGGACTGATGCTGAAGCTGAAACTCCAATACTTTGGCCACCTCATGTGAAGAGTTGACTCATTGGAAAAGTCCCTGATGCTGGGAGGGATTGGAGGCAGGAAGAGAAGGGGATGACAGAGGATGAGATGGCTGGATGGCATCACCCACTCGATGCACATAAGTTTGGGTGAACTCCAGGAGCTGGTGATGGACAGGGAGGGTTGGCATGCTGTGCCTCATGGGGTTGCAAAGAGTTTGACAGGACTGAGTGACTGAACTGAACTGAGCTGATCTTCATTACCTCCACC
This sequence comes from Kobus ellipsiprymnus, assembly GCA_006410655.1. Lineage (NCBI taxonomy): Eukaryota > Metazoa > Chordata > Mammalia > Artiodactyla > Bovidae > Kobus > Kobus ellipsiprymnus. The sequence goes on along the minus strand of SJYR01002115.1, from coordinate 17,358 downwards.
ATAGTTTGGCCTCAGATCAAGCAACTGGGAGGGAACACAGCCCTGCCCTTCAACAGAAAATTGGATTAAAGATTTACTGAACATGGCCCTGCCCATCAGAACAAGACCCAATTTCCTCCTCAGTCAGGAGGCTTCCATAAGCCTTTTATCATTATCCATCAGAGGGCATACAGAATGAAAACCAGAATCAGAGAAAACTAATGAAACTGATCACATGAACCACAGCCTTGCCTACCTCAATGAAACTATGAGCCATGCCATGTAGGGCCACCCAAGTTGGACGAGTCATGGTGAAAAGTTCTGACTAAATGTGGTCCACAGGAAAAGGGAATGGCAAACCATTTCAATATTCTTGCCTTGAGAACACCATGAACAGTATGAAAAGGCAAAAATTGTTGACCCTGAAAGAGGAACTCCCCAGGTTGGTAGGTGTCCATATACAGCTGGAGAAGAATGGAGAAAAAACTCCAGAAAGAATGACGAGACAGAGCAAAAGCAAAAACAACACCCAGTTGTGGATATGATGGGCGATGTAAGTAAAGTCAGATGCCATAAAGAGCAATATTGCATAGGAACCTGGAATGTTAGGTCCATGAATCAAGGCAAGTTGGAAGTGGTTAAACAGGAGATGACAAGGGTGAATATTGACCTATTAAGAATCAGCGAACTAAAATAGACTGGAATGGGTGAATTTAACTCAAATGATCATTATATCTACTATTGCAGACAAGAAACACATAGAGGAAATGGAGTAGCCATCATAGTCAACAAAAGAGTCCAAAATGCAGTACTTGGATGCAGTCTCAAAAAAGACAGAGTGACCTCTGTTCATTTCCAAGGTAAACCATTCAATATCACAGTAACCCAAGTCTATGTCCCAACCAGTAATGCTGAAGAAGCTGAAGCTGAACGGTTCTATGAAGACTTACAAGACCTTCTAGAACTAATACCCAAAAAAGATGTGCTATTCATTACAGGGGACTGGAATGTAAAAGTAGGAAGTCATGAAATATATGGAGTAACAGGCAAATTTGGTCTTTGAGTACAAAACGATGCAGGTCAAAGGCTTATAGAGTTCTGCGAAGAGAACACATGGGTCCTAACAAACACCCTCTTCCAGCAACACAAGAGAAGACTCTACATATGAACATCACCTGATGGTCAATATCAAAATAAGATTGATTATATTCTTTGTAAAGAAGGAGAAGCTCTATACAGTCAGCAAAAACAAGACTGGGAGTTGACTGTGGCTCAGATCATGAACTCCTTATTTCCAAATTCAGACTTAAGTTGAAGAAAGTAGGGAAAACCAGTAGACCATTCAGGTATGACCTAAATCAACTCTTTTATGATTATACAGTTGAAGTAATATATAGAATCAAGGGATTTGATCTGATAGAGTGCCTGAAGAAATACGGACAGAGGTTCATGACATTGTACAGGAGGCAGTGATCAAGACCATCCCCAAGGGGAAAAAAAATTGCAAAAAGGCAAAATGGTTGTCTCAGGAGGCCTTACAAAGGGCTAATAAGAGAAAAGATGTGAAGTAAAAGGAGAAAAGGAAATATATACCCATTTGAAAGCAGAGTTCCAAAGAATAGCAAAGAGAGATAAGAAAGCCTTCCTCAGCAATCAATGCAAAGAAATAGACAAAATCAATAGAATGGGAAAGACTAGCAATCTCTTCAAGAAATTAGAGATACCAAGATAACATTTCAAGCAAAGATGAGCACAATAAAGAACAGAAATGGTATGGACCTAACAGGAGCAGAAAATATTAAGAAGAGGTGGCAAGAATACACAGAAGGACTGTACAAAAAAGATCTTCACGACCCAGATAATCATGATGCTGTGACCAGTCACGTAGAGCCAACATCCTGGAATGTGAAGTCAAATGGGCCTTAGGAGGCATCACTATAAACAAAGCTAGTGGAATTCCATTTGAGCTATTTCAAATCCTGGAATATGATGCTGTAAAAGTGCTGCACTTAATATGCCAGCAAATTTGGAAAACTCAGCAGTGGCCACAGGACTGGAAATAGTCAGTTTTCATTCCAGTCCCAAAGAAATGCAATGCCAAAGAATTTTCAAACTACCTCACAATTGCACGCACATGACATGCTAGGAAAGTCACGCTCAAAATTCTCCAAGCCTGGCTTCAACAGTACATGAACTGTCAACTTCCAGACATACAAGCTGGATTTAGGAAAGGCAGAGGAACCAGAGACAAAATTGCCAACATCCACTGGATCAAGGAAAAAGGAAGAGAGTTCCAGAAAAACATCTACTTTTGCTTTATTAACTATGCCAATGCTTTGAGCTATGTGGATCAGACTGTAGAAAATTCTTAAAGAAATGGGAGTAACAGACCACCTGACCTTTCTCCTGAGAAATCTGTATGTAAGTCAAGAAGCAATAGTTAGAACTGGTCATGGAAAACAGACTTGTTACCCATCAGGAAAAGAGTACATCAAGGCTGTATATTGTCACCTGCTTGTTTAACTTATATGCACATTACATCATGACAAATGCCAGGCTGGGTGAAGCACAAGCTGAAATCAAGATTGCCAGGAGAAATATCAACAACCTCAGATATGCAGGTGATACCACCCTTATGACAGAAAGCAAAGAAGAACTAAAGAGCTTTTTGATGAAAGTGAAAGAGGAGAATGAAAATATTGGCTTAAAACTCAACACTCAGAAAACTAAGATTATGGTTTCTGGTCCCATCACTTCACAGCAAATAGATGGTGAAACAATGGAAACAGTAAAAGACTGTTTTTGGGACTCCAAAATCACTGAAGATGATGTCTTCAGCCATGAAATTAAAAGACACTTGTTCCTTGGAAGAAAAGTTACTTCCAACCTAGACAGCATATTAAAAACCAGAGATATTATTTTTCCAACAAAGGTCCATCTACTCAAAGCTATTGTTTTTCTAGCAGTCATGTATGGATGTGTGAGTTGGACTGTAAAGAAAGCTGAGTGCCAAAGAATTGATGCTTTTGTACTGTGGTGTTGGAGAAGACTCTTGGTGGTCCCTTGGACTGCAAGGAGATCCAACCAGTCCATCCTAAAGGAAATCAGTCCTTAATATTTATTGGGAAGACTGATGCTGAAACCAAAACTCCAATACTTTGGCCACCTGGTGGGAAGAACTGACTCATTTGAAAAGATCCTGATGCTGGGAAAGGTTGAAGGTGGAAGGAGGATAAGGGGTCGACAGAGGATGAGATGGTTGGATGGCATCACTGACTTGATGGACATGAGTTTGAGTATGCTGCAGGAGTTGGTGATGGCCAGGGAAGCCTGTCGTGCTGCAGTCCATGGGGTCGCAAAGAGTCGGACATGACTGAGCAACTGAACTGAACTGAGAATAGTTATAACACATAAGAATGAAAATCTTTCACATGAAGGATCACCTAACACTGTTTATTAAGCAACAAGGAATGTACTCATGAGAAGATACCTTCATCACTGAACAGCTTAAAGGTGCTTATTCTCCCCAGGCCAGAACTAAGACTGGAAAATGGCATCACTGAAGTTGGCCTCCTGATAAACTAAAAGTATAATAAATGCAAGAAATATTAGAGACTTTGTGAAAATATTTAACCATTAGAAGGAAGTCAGATATAATTATCACAATGAGTTACATACAGTGGTCACCAACCTTTTTGGCCACTTAGATCAATTTTGTGCAAGACAGTTGCTTTCATGGAATAGCATCAGGGGTGGGGGAGGATGGTTTTGAGATGATTCAGACACATTACATTTATCATGCTCTTCTTTCTAATTGAATGCTGCTGATCATCTGACAGCAGATATCAGTCCACCACCTGGAAGTTGGGTACCCCTGAGTTACAAGATTAGATTAGGAGTCAGGAACACCTGAACCACACAGAGCTCCAGAGATGTTACTAGAACATGGAATGTTATGTTATGAATAAGACTTATGTCTAACCAACAAGGGTTTTTTTTTTTCAATTTATAGAACCAAAGGAAATGATTACCTATATAATCAGATGGCTGAGGGAAGAAAATAAATGGTCACTGGACCTTGCTACTTGGTTCTTTGATCTGTGGGATAAGAGATATGGTAGTAGGAGAAGGCAAGTTGAAGCCTCTGAAGCCAACATAGAAAAACAAAATCCTATCCTGGAAGGAACTGCAGACTTTATCATTACAGTTAAAAACCTAAAGGATGTAGGGATAGTGAGCCTCATTATGTCCTTGTTTACTTCACTAGTCTTGCTCCAGTAAAAGCCAGCCAGCAAAAAGGATACCAGTGGCATTTCACAAACTCAACCAAGAAGCAAATGCCTATAACGGCATAGGCTTATACAGTAATTTCACTGAAATATATGAACACTGCCTCATGCACATGATATTGGGCCACTGATATAGCAAATGTATGGCTGTCACAAAACAAACCAGAAACTGTGCACTCACTTGGGATAAATGAAAGTATACATCTACGGTCATTTCCTAGGCCTTTGTTACTTTTCCACTCTCTATAATAATAGAGACTAACAGAACATGTGCTATTTGGCCACACAACATAGTATCATAATTGGTTCAATAAAAGTAGGCTGCTGCTGCTGTTAAGTCACTAAGTCATGTTCAACTCTTTGTGACCACATGGACTATAGCCCACCAGGCTCCTGTGTCCATGGAATTTTCCAGGCAATAATACTGTAGGGGGTTGCTATTGCCTTCTCCAAGGTATCTTTCCAACTCAGGGATTGAATCTGCATCTCCTGCCCAGCAGGCAGATCCTTTACCACTGAAACACCTGGGAAGCCACTAAGTCATACCATGTGAGCCGCTGCTGCCAAGTCGCTTCAGTGTCTGACTCTGTGCTACCCCAGAGACGGCAACCCACCAGGCTCCGCTGTCCCTGTGATTCTCCAAGCAAGAATACTGGAGTGGGTTGCCATTTCCTTCTCCAATGCATGAAAGTGAACAGGGAAAGTGAAGTCGCTCAGTCGTGTCCGACTCTTCGTGACCCCATGGATTGCAGCCTACCAGGCTCTTCCGTCCATGGGATTTTCCAGGCAAGAGTACTGGAGTGGGGTGCCATTGCCTTCTCCAACCATGTGAGCAAGAGGTAGCAAATATATTGGAGTCCTTGGTTAGACACACTTCAGAGGATGAGAGATAAACCTTGTGAAGATTCATGGTTCTGTCATATTTGTGCCATTTTAGGAGTATAGTTGTTCAGAGGATGCTGGTGTACCCCCTCCAAGGTAAAGGATAAAATATTGCATCTCTATTATAATATCAATACACTCTTAGGAAAGAAGTTATTATTTGCAAAATAGCTTTAGAAGTATAACCTAAAGTTTTTGAAATTAACATAAATCAAGTAATGACAGGCAATTTGGGGGCATCATTCTTAGATTTTTCCCTCCTTTTGAGGGGAAAATATTGTTAACAGAAAACTGTCAAATGGGATTCACTACATAATAGCCGAGCACAGATATCATAATCTATATATGTCTGAAAATTTTGAAATGCTATTTTTTACTGTATAGCTCTGGAATATGCAGAGATCAAGGAAAATTCTGCAAAGGGACAGTTGCTATCTACTGGGAACAAAGGCAGCAATACTGTCTCTGAATTTAGAAGTTCTACAAAGAAAAAAAGAAAAAGAAACAGCAATTTAATAAAAATAAGAGCTAAAGTTTATAGAAAACTTAACACTGGGGCTTCCCTGGTAGCTCATAGGGTAAAGGATTTGCCTGCCATGCAGGAGGCCCAAGTTCGATCCCTGGGACAGGAAGATCCCCTGGAGAAGAGCACGGCAACCCACTCCAGTAGAAGCCTTTAGAAGCCCATGGACAGAGGAATCTGGTGGGCTATAGTCCATGTGGTCACAAAGAGTTGGACACGACTGAGTGACTAACACACAGTCAAGTCTCAAGCACTGCCCTAAATACAACTTTACATTCATTATCTCCTTTAAGTCCCACAACTCCAATAAGTTTAAGTCCCACAACTTCATTCATTAGTTCCACCCTTTTATAATGTGGCAACCAAGTTAGATGACTCCTGTGTAACCTATCCAAATTCCCACATGTAAGAGGTGGTAAAGCATAGATTGGTACCAAACCATCTGATTCTTATATGTACATATATATGTCAGTTGTGTCGACTCTTTGTGACCCTGTGGACTATAAATTCCATGGAATTCTCTAGGCCGCAATTCTGGCGTGGGTAACTGTTGCCTTCTGCAGGGGATCTTCCCAATAGAGGGATCAAACCCAGGTCTCCCACCTTGCAGGCAGATTCTTTACTAGCTGACACCAGGGAAGCCTATATATATATGTATGGAACATTACATATATATGGGACCTCACATATATATGGAACATAACACTTTTATTTTCACGATTAAAAACAATAATAACTAAAACAATATTCAGGAGATATGGGATGACAAAGTAAAATCTATCAAAACAACAACAGAGTCACATATATTCTGAATGTAGCTAAATAAATACTATATTCCATATTATGCTCTGTCCCTAGCATTTTGATTGTCTTCAACATAATTAAGCCAGTGTTTTCCTGTGAACTCTGGAGGCCTTGTAAAACACTATACCAGAAGAAAAACTATTTGCTGGTGAAGTGAAAAGTCTCCTTTGAGATTTTATTCTTTGGGTAGTTAGCATTCAGAGATGTAGGTGCCAGTGTTGGATCACTCTCCCAGGATTTATTTTTTCCTTGTATTAAGGACTTTTCCAGTGTACCCTCTCTCACCTGCCATTCAAAACTTCCACATGCATGCATTTCTTTTGGGGAATTATTTCCCCATGTCCTATTCCATATTATTTTCATGGGGTTCAAGGCAAGTCTTTAGCTGACTGCAATCTATTTCCCCACCTCATATAATTGTGCAAGGAAAGGTTGTCTGCAGTAAAAGAGTGCAAGATGAGATCTAGATAAAGAGAGAGAGAGAGAAAATTTAAGTCCCTATTTCATATGGTGTGACAATCATTTCATTCCTAAATTTTCCTTATTACACTATTCTTTTTATTAATTAATTAATTAATTTATTTATTTTTAAATTTTACTTTATTTTACTTTACAACACTGTATTGGTGTTGCCATACATCACCATGAATCCACCACGGGTATACACATATTCCCAATCCCGAACCCCCCTCCCACCTCCCTCCCCATACCATCCCTCTGGGTCATCCCAGTGCACCAGCCCCAAGCATCCTGTATCCTGCATTGAACCTAGACTGGCGATTCATTTCTTACCTGATATTATACATGTTTCAATGCTATTCTCCCAAATCATCCCACCCTCTCCCTCTCCCACAGAGTCCAAAAGACTGTTCTATACATCTGTGTCTCTTTTGCTGTCTCCCATACAAAGTTATCGTTACCATCTTTCTAAATTCCATATATATGTGTTAGTACACTATTCTTTAAATTCTCTTTTTCCCTAAACTAATCCCAGTTTTGCTCACTTTTGAACAAAAGGGAAGTAAAAGAAAAAAGGGTAAACTATTTCAGTTCCAGTGGCAGATTCTTATAATGTTTCTGGCCACAGTGAATATATTGGTGACTTCTCACCATTACTGTGTACCTAACATCATCTAACATCTAGGAAACATGTTATGTCCACATTAAAAATGGGAGCAAAACAAAGCCCAGGGCTTTAGTCTATCATAACAAAACAAAATGCAGCATTAGTTACTACTGTCCGTTCCTTGATGGCACTTTCTGTATTTGGATTTCCCTGAATTTCAGGCCACCTCCAATGGCATCTCTGTTGGAAACCCCCACCATCCCAAACATCAAGAGTGCAGATGAACTGAGCATTGACTGTTGCATTCTGATCTCTGGTTGAAATCAGAAGCACTTATTTTGGGTGCCATTACTGCTGGAGTGTCTTCTAATAAAATATCCTGATTTAATCAGGTTATGTGTTGAAAAATTATCAGAAAAGAATGCTAAAAACACATAAATCTCAGGCCCTCCTCATACCTTCTGGGACACGAACTTTTTGAGGTTGGACATATAGAGACAGCCCTCTCCCTCTCCCACAGAGTCCAAAAGACTGTTCTATACATCTGTGTCTCTTTTGCTGTCTCCCATACAAAGTTATCGTTACCATCTTTCTAAATTCCATATATATGTGTTAGTACACTATTCTTTAAATTCTCTTTTTCCCTAAACTAATCCCAGTTTTGCTCACTTTTGAACAAAAGGGAAGTAAAAGAAAAAAGGGTAAACTATTTCAGTTCCAGTGGCAGATTCTTATAATGTTTCTGGCCACAGTGAATATATTGGTGACTTCTCACCATTACTGTGTACCTAACATCATCTAACATCTAGGAAACATGTTATGTCCACATTAAAAATGGGAGCAAAACAAAGCCCAGGGCTTTAGTCTATCATAACAAAACAAAATGCAGCATTAGTTACTACTGTCCGTTCCTTGATGGCACTTTCTGTATTTGGATTTCCCTGAATTTCAGGCCACCTCCAATGGCATCTCTGTTGGAAACCCCCACCATCCCAAACATCAAGAGTGCAGATGAACTGAGCATTGACTGTTGCATTCTGATCTCTGGTTGAAATCAGAAGCACTTATTTTGGGTGCCATTACTGCTGGAGTGTCTTCTAATAAAATATCCTGATTTAATCAGGTTATGTGTTGAAAAATTATCAGAAAATAATGCTAAAAACACATAAATCTCAGGCCCTCCTCATACCTTCTGGGACACGAACTTTTTGAGGTTGGACATAGGAATTTGTTTTTGGATAAAGCTTGTGATTATGATTGTCATGTTCATGTCTAATTAAAAATATTTGCCATATTCTTTTGGTACATGGGTCTCAGCAAAGGAAAAATGGCTAACTTTATTCTGGAATTAGCAAGACTCTATAATCAACTAGATATCAATAACTACATTATTTATAATTAACGAGTACCACAATGGTGGTAGTCAATATTGATGTGTTATATAAATGAACAAATGAATGAATGAATAAGTTAAATGTTATACATCATAACCAAGCTATATAAATGACTTTGTTAGTTTTGACAGCTACCAGAAAGTAAAAAAAATTTGTTACTATTGTTACACATTTTTATAAAGTGCAATACTGTCCCTAGAATACTGCAGCATCTTTTTAATCTCTTTTACATTGAAATGAACTATTAGAGTCCATGCCACTTTTTAGTTTAATAAGTATTTACTATTTTTGGATGATACATGATGGTGAAGTTGGCAGGGTACAGGACAATATAAGAACATAAAAGTGGTTAGGGTAAAGCCCCAGTTCCTACAGAGCTTAAATTCATACACTTAACACTCAGGTACTTTTATATAGAAATAAGCAGATTTGGCCAGACCTGGATGTGAATCATAAAACCAGGATGGAAGGCACAATGTTTCTTAACCATAACCTCAGAAATAAGAACAAAATGGTGAAGACTGGGCAATGACAAAGGAAGAATCCTACATTCAACAAAATTCAGAGAATCATGCATACATGCTATTTTTAAAGCAAGTGTATGTACAGTTTATATCCCTGGGTGTGAGGAATAACTAGAATATGTCATTTCTGTTCCAGAATAAAATTGACCATGGCAAAGGTTTAATCATGAAATTTGTAAGAAGAACCTGCACCTTTAAGACCACAACTTCCACCTCATATGATTCATTTTATGAAATTCACAAAAAAGCAATACAGTAAACAGCTGCTGTGTTTGTTTGTCAACATTCATTTCCCCTTCATCTTTCTTATTTTCCTCTGGGAAAGTAAATCTCCCTTATTCTCCATTCTCAATCTCAGAGAACTTTGGATAGCACCAATGGCTACAACATTTTCATTACTATATATAAACTAGAGCTGCTGGTGAATTTTCAGTATACTGAAGTAGTCTACATACAGAGGGAAACAGAGGCAAGAGAAAGAGAGTGAGGGGGAGTGAGAAAGAATGGGAAAGAGAAAGAGAGGGAGAGGGAGAAAGAGAAAATGTTCTTAGTCTAAATTGCTCTTTGAATCTCTGTTATGTGATCAATGAATTCCTTATTTACTTTTAAAAAGTTTTTATTTTCTATTTTGTTACTTGCAATAGACAAATCCTGCTAAGTGCAATATTCCAGATGACTTAAAACAAGGCTACTGTAAAGGAGATTTGACGATTAGACTAGGTTTCAGGAAGAACTCAGTGTATCGGTCACCACTTCTGGATTCTTGAAACTCCTCTACAAAAAAATCAGCAAAACAATGGGCATCTCTGAGGAGGATAATATGAATCCATGTACTGAGATCGCAAAAGTAGGGCAACCTTATCGTTCTAATTCATTTACTCTGAAAGGGAAAGGGAATCCCAGTAAAAATTACCTCCGAACAGTAGGAATTTATAAAAATCATCCCAGAAAAACCAAGAAGTATAGTCATTTTACCACGAAAAAGATCTTTGAATTTTAAGGCACATAGCTCAAGTTCAAATCCTGTCTGTCAAGGCACACTATTGAGCACTTTGGCAGTTAGACCTTCATTTTCTTCAATTAAAACATGGAGATGACACTTTTTCCTTTACATGACTATAATGAGGATCAAATAATATACTGGCTATGAACATACTTACAAACCAAACTGTCCTTTGTTACTTTTTATTTTTTTGAAGCCTGACTCTAACAGAAAGGAAGGAACAAAAGGAAGACAAAAATAAAGAATACAGGAGGAGAGCTCACAGGGAGAGAAAGTGAATCCTGAGCATGGATTTTAAATTTTCGTCAAGATGTCAGTTGTAGCCTATTTTGAAGGCGACGGAGAAGCATTGGAGTGAGCATATTGGCACACTTTCTGGTTTTCCTAGTAGAGGTATTTTGTAAACACTTCCTTCAGGAAAATTGCTCATTGGAGAGCAGGTGGCCTGTCCAGTTTACTATCCAGAGTGAAGGCAGCCCTTCTGTGATTCATATAAACACTTGGCTCTTCTGTTATCCATATAAATATTATACTTTCTACTTAAGGAAATACTTGTAAGAAAACTCCCATTTTAATTATCCTTTGTTCTACTATTTAGGAACAGATTGGTATATGTAAGAGAAGGATTAGATTTTGGAAGCTAGATGCATTACTGGCACTTATCTTTGTACCTTAACTAGGTAATCCTTGACATTTCATTCACTAAAATGAGTGTGTTGCAGAACTGTAGTACAACCTTAAAAAAAAATAATTTGTCTCCCTCTCTCTCGAAGATCTATTTATATTGACTTCACTCTCCATTTAAATTTATCTTCATAAATCCATATTAAAAACAGATAAATCTGAAACTTTCAAAATAACTAATATCAAGGAATGCTCTCAAATCTTTAGTTTGGCTTCTTTGGTGATTGTGAAATCTTAAAATTTCTTCTTACAAATATATATAGTTATAATATATCATATGAATATAGTATATAGATTGTGGAAAGTCATTCACCTATTTCCATCTGTTTATGCATTATTTGACACCTAAACTAAAGTTTCACACAGCTAAAAGAGATCAAAATATTGAAGTCAGAAGAGACAGACTTGAAGCATCATGATAATGAAAGAAGTGAAGAAAGACCACAGACAGCAGGACTACTGCCAAAAAAACAGATACTGATAAAAGTTTCATCCAAAGGCAATGAAGCATAGCAATGTGAACATAATCATACATGTGGTTTGGACTTGCAAAGATTTAAAGATTTATAGAATTGGCTTTGCACCTTTTAGAGACAACGTGGTATTAGGAAGAACACCAATTTAGGAATCACGAAACTGGGATTCGATATACACGGTTAGGACTAATTCAGAGTTTAAGCTTAGCTATTCATTTAATGTGGCTTCATCCAGAATACACAACCATCAGAGAATTGGGCTGCATTTGAAATCTTGTCCTGACTTGAAAAAAAAAGTCCTGGTTTGAAAAAAGACCCAGAACCTTCATCAGAGTCTAAGGGGGTCTATAAGATCATAATGTTTAAGAATCACTAGATTACATAATTAAATGACTTTTTTCACTCCTCACATGGGAAAATCCATATTACTAATAAAAATAATATTCAAACTTTTAGCTATATTATATGGTAAAATTCATTGATGATAAGTAAACACTGTATCATAAAGAAAAAGCAGTATGCCTAGACCTCATTCAAAACCTGTATGAAGAATGTATGTGTGTTCTTTGTTGCATCTGATTCTTTGCAACTCCATGAACTGTAGCCCACCAGGCTCCTCTGTCCATGGGATTGCCCAGGCAAGAATACTGGAGTGGGTTGCCATTTCCTCCTCCAGGGGATCTTCCCAATCCAGGGATCGAATCTGTGTCTCCTTTACCTCCTGCATTGCCGGGCAGATTCTTTACCACTGAGTTACCTGGGAAGCCCATATAAATAATATAAAGAAAGGCAAATATGACATTTCAGAACTTGGCCCTTTTGTGCTGCTCTATAAAGCTGTATACTTCAATAAATTTTATGTTTTCATTAATAACAGAAAAAGGACTCTTCAATCATAGGTCTGATTAAAATAAAATATGCAAATAATAGGTATCCCCTGGTAGGCACAACAGATGTTTAGTGGAATTCAGCTTTCAGTGACATTTCTTCAGGAGGCTGAAGTAAGTTTGAAAATGACTAAGAGAGTTGGTTAACCAATACTGTGATCCCTGGAACTCTAGGAGTCTTTGTGGCACTTTCATTTTAAGGCATCCGTTCACATGTAACTCTTTAAACAGTGGTTCCTTTTAAGAGCTATTTGACTATTTGAATGAAGTCCTAAATTCAGCAATATTCATGCAAGCCATTGTCTATGACTCATTTCTAAAGATAAGAAACTCTGCAAAGTTATTTCTAAGAAAATACCTACGGAAAGCAAAGATCTGTAATGTTTCCTAACTTTTACATAGAACCAATGTTTAATCATTTCAGCATAGTTTTCAGATATTACATATCATTTTCACATCTTCAACATATATTCACTTCTTTCACATGACTTACAGAACTCCATAAATTATGGAATCATATGCTGCCTGCAGTAGTAAGAAGAGAAAAGGGTTTGGTCATTGCTACTATTTGGCTTTTCATGTACGCTGTTGACAAATAAAATACTACTTTTAAATAGCAGATAGCATAAACTATATGTTTCTTAATCTAGATGAAATTTTCTTTTTGCATTCATCTATATGAGATGTTTTTTCCTGAAATATCAAAGTGAAATTTTTACTTACATAACATCACCCAATTATGTAAATTACATGTTAACAATTGCATTAATTATTGGTTAACTGATTGATGTTTTAAGTCTATGTGCTTCATTCAAAAAGAGAAAGGATATTTCTTTTCTCCTTGAACTTTCTTTCAGGACAACTTTGTTAATACAACTCTATTTTGCCTGATGACAATATGTGGTTTGCTTAGCCCAAGGGAAGGCTTACAAATGCCGCATGTGGCCACGTGTTACAGAAGTCTGAGCTTTAGAGAGAACTGACTTAGGTACACTCTTTCCAGGACTTTATTGTTCATAAGGCACCCACATTTCTTACACTGTGCCAAAACGTATTATGAAACATGTTCTCCAACCAATGACCCTAGTGTAAAAATAATTTCTTGACTATGAATTGCTGCATTAGAGCTTTAAGAACTGTGAAGGTGACTTATTTCAACAGTAAAAGAGTTGTTAATGCAGGCAATGTTTTCTCTCAGAGTATTAAAGAAGGTTCTGAAAGAGAAAAAGTTAAGTGAGGGGGAAATAAAGCATGAAAATGCTGCTTTAAGAATAGAGAATATTATCCTAGTACAGTTTTTATTAAAACACTTTCCTTCACAATATTCTCTTTATGAAGAAAATAGGTCAGTCCCTTATTGGTTATAACCTGATCTATTAATGTTATTCAGGTTTCTTCAGGAAACATTCTAACCAGTTCAGTGCCACTCTCTTTTGAAAGTTCACACATAAATTTTGATGTGTATTCTATGCTTGCAAATGTTCATGCTTATGTCACAGTGTAATGGAGGAATGAATACATATTCTTTGCAGTTCTTTTAACATATCTCATGTCTTCCACATACTCTGTCTCTTCTCTCTCTGCTCCTTAAATCTTGAAAACTCCTCTTCTACCTTGTCTGCATATCAATATGACCACCCTTCAAGACTCAGCACAAATGTTATCCTTTCAAGGAAGTATTTTTACCCCCATTACCCATTTTGTCCCAAAATAAAATGCTACTACTTATTTAAGTAACTTCCTATCATAATACCTGTAATTTCTTAGTACATTCATATTTACATGCTTCTCCCCAATTAGAATGTAAGCTCATTAGGTCATATGCACTTCATTATTGTATCCCAAGGTATATCAGAGTGCCTGACATAGAGCTAGTATTCCACAATTCTGGAGTGAATAGAGATAATGTGAATGCCGTAAAGTCGTGACAATTGATAATCTGGCTTTCTCCATAATTTTTATATTAAACATTCCTACAAAGCTGAAAAACTTTAAAATAATCCAATTCTACACTTTAATTTTACATTAAAAAAAATAAGCAAAATTTTTAAGCAAATTCTCCAAAACAAACAGTGATTATCTGTGATTAGAACCTACAACCATTCACTTCCAGGTCTTTCCTGTGTATAATATTACATTTCCTTTCTACAAGAGAGTGCATTTAAATGATCTTCAAAATGACATAGCTCTATTATTTTATTGTCATTTTGTAGAGGCAATCTTTGTAATACTGAAATATAGAGTCATCATTTTTTGAGAGACCATCTAGTAAACATTGTCACTCTGTTTATTTAACTTATATGCAGAGTACATCATGAGAAATGCTGGGCTGGATGAAGCACAGGCTAGAATCAAGATTGCTGAGAGAAAGATCAATAACATGAGATACGCAGATGACACCACCCTTATGGCAGAAAGTGAAGAAAAACTAAAGAGCCTCTTGATGAAAGTAAAAGAGGAGAGTGAAAAAGTTGGCTTAAAGCTCAACATTCAGAAAACTAAGATCATGGCATCTGGTCCCATCACTTCATGGCAAATAATTGGGGAAACAATGGCTGACTTTATTTTTCTGGGCTCCAAAATCACTGCAGATGATTGCAGCCATGAAATCAAAAGACACTTATTCCTTGGAGAAGGAAATGGCAACCCACTCCAGTATTCTTGCCTGGAAAATCCCATGGATCAAGGAGGGTGGTAGGCTACAGTCCATGAGGTTGCAAAGAGTGGGACATGACTAAGTGACTTCACTTTCACTTTCACTTTACTCCTTGGAAGGAAAGTTATGACCAACATAAATAACATATTAAAAAGCAGAGACATACTTTGTCAACAAAGGTCCATCTAGTCAAGGCCATGGTTTTTCCAGTGGTCATGTATGGATATGAGAGTCGGACTGTGAAGAAAGCTGAGTGCTGAAGAACTGATGCTTTTGAACTGTGGTGTTGGAGAAGACTCTTGAGAGTCCCTTGGACTGCAAGGAGATCCAACCAGTCCATCCTAAGTGAAATCAGTCCTGGGTGTTCATTGGAAGGACTGATGTTAAAGCTGACACTACAGTATTTGGCCACTTGATGTGAAGAACTGACTCATTTGAAAAGACCCTGATGCTGGAAAAGATTAAAGACAGGAGGAAAGGATGAGATGATTAGATGGCATCACTGACTCAATGGACATGAGTTTGGGTAAACTCCAGGAATTGGTGATGGACAGGGAGGCTTGGCATGCTATGGTTCATGGGGTCGCAAAGAGTCGGAAACGACTGAGTGACTGAACTGAACTGAACTAGTGGAAAGCAACCGTCTAGTATTTACAAAAATAAATGAAGAGGATGAAGCCTTGATCTTTGAATGCAGAAAGGCTCTCATATAACCATTGTAGGATGAAAAATTCTGCCTTACGGTTTGTACTCCATTAATCTTTTTTTTTTTTTTTTTTCCCAGCCATCTCAATAAATTCTGGAAAATATAATTTGGATATGCTGCTTGCTGCTAAGTCGCTTCAGTCGTGTCCAACTCTGTGTGACCCCATAGACAGCAGCCCACCAGGCTCCCCTGTCCCTGGGATTCTCCAGGCAAGAATACTGGAGTGGGTTGCCATTTCCTTCTCCAATGCATGAAAGTGAAAAGTGAAAGTGAAGTCACTCAGTTGTGTCTGACTCTTCATAACCCCATGGACTGCAGCCTACCAAGCTCCTCCATCTATGGGATTTTCCAGGCAAGAGTACTGGAGTGGGGTGCCATTGCTTTCTCCGACTGAGCTACTGAACTGAACTGAATATCTTTCTTTCTTGCGTGCCTGCAAGCTCAGTCACTTCAGTTGTGTGCAACTCTTTGTGACCACAGGGACTGTGGTCCACCAGGTTCCTCTGTCCATGGGATTTTCCAGGCAAAGATATTGGAGTGGGTTACCATTTCCTCCTTCATTCTTCCTTTCTTACTTACTTATTATTGGTCTATTTTCTACCAATGTGCTGGATAAAGATAACTTCTCAATCTGAAATTATCATCTTTCAGTTATAGAAATTTACTTGGATTAGACTTTGGTGATTTCTTTCCCTCCAGTTCTTTCCACAAACCCTAGAATGCTAGAATGCATGCAAGAATACTGGAGTGTCTTGACATTTCCTACCCTGGGGTATCTTCCTGACCCAAGGATCAAACCTACCTCTTCAGCATCTTCTGTGTTGACAGGCGGATTCTTTACCATGTGTTACCTGGGAAGCCCCACTCATTAATTACAAACCTTGAATTAATCCTATCTTATCTTATAATATTTTCTCTTCTATTTTACATCTCTAGATACCCTGGATGATATTTTCATCTTATCTTTCAATTTATTTTTTTTCAATTTTGTTCTCATATTTTTAATTTTCAATACCTTTTTATTATGTGACTAAATCTTTTATTGTTGACCACAACATCTTCTTGATGTATATTAATATATTTAGGATCATTTAAAATTTTTGTCCTACATGATTTCAATTTCATCCAAATTGTTATGCCCACTTATCATTGTTTTTAATTTCAAAAAACATCTAGTGATCCCAAGTTGTATAATCCTACTTAAAAATTGGTTAATTAAAAATAGTCTAGGGGGTGGTCCTAAGATGGTGGAGGAATAGGATGGGAAGACCACTTTCTCCCTCACAAATTTATCAAAAGAGCATTTCAATGCTGAGTAAATTCTACAAAACAACTTCTGAATGCTGGCAGAGGATATCAGGCACTCAGAAAAGCAGATCATTGTCTTCAAAAACAGATGGAGAAGTCTTGAGGCTACTGTAAAAATAAAACTGAAAACCAGAAGCAGGAGGCTTAAGTCCAAATCCTGAGAACATCAGAGAACTC